>JAVJIF010015077.1:0-75363 GCA_038442645.1 Agave tequilana | reverse complement strand
CAACCAACAACCCAAATCCACCTCTACCAAAGAGGGATATCACAAATGAAATAGAGTTTACAACTTGGTGGTATATCTCAACCACAAACAATTCTTTTTCCCACAAATAATGATCCTATAGAATAGGATAGAGGATATATCTCAAGTGTGGAAATCAAGGTATTTTGGAAATCAAATATCAAAGGAAAAACTACTTGGGAAACTACTTTAAAATGATAGAAATGAAGATCTAAAACAATATCCCAAAATCCTATTTCTTTGATTTTTCCAAAAACCCTTGAAAACAAAAACAAAGATGAAATCTTTAAGCTTTAAAACACTTTTGAATGCTTGTAAAAACACTGGAGAGATCTGAAATTTTTGGCTCAAAAATCTTAACCAAAAACTCAAAATAATGGGGTATAAATAGCCCCCAATCCAAAACTATCCGTTGGCTGAATTTTCAGCCTTTGGCGGCTGGCGGTCGACCGCCAACGGTCAAAAATATGATCGTTGGAAGCCAGCGGTCGACCGACCGGTCGACCGTAAAAAAACAGAGAGCAAAGCTCTCTTTCCCGGTCGACCGCCCGGTCGACCGGCCCAAGTGCCTAGCCAACGTGCACAGCTTGTGCACGTCGGTCGACCGACTCTGGGTACGGTCGAACGTCAGAACCTGTCAGGCAGAAATCTGGGTCAGAAAACTTGTTAAAAAATATTCTAATAAATCCCATAAATCTTCTAAAATTCCACAAAAATAGTTTTATCATTTTTCATTGATATACAAACATGTGATAAAAATTTCAAGACAAATATCAAACATTTTGAACCATTTTTGTGTTATGAAAAATTATCGAAAACCAAAACCTGTATTTTTTTCAAACTTGGATTTTTCAATAGGAAATCTGATTTTCCCTAAAACTCATTCAAATACAAAAACATGATACTTAAACATTTTTAGGTATGTTGCATATGGACATAGGTCCAATATACATGAAACATATACATATCATAGTTTTTGTCTTTAATTCCAAAATAATGTTTTGTTAAAAATACAAAAACACCAAAACTCATGAATAGGCATATCAAAATAAGTTTGTCTAGGATATGAAGCATGTATGTATATAGAACAAGTCTAATATACATAAAACCGTGTAAACTTGTTTTGAATCTATCTATTCATGAAACCAATATCGGTTAAACAAAAAACCGAGAAACCAATATCCAAAACATAAAACGTGTGTGTATTGTGAACTTGAGCATATCACACTATCTAATCTTTACACATGGATCTAAAACACAAACTAAAATAGGATACCTAAGTCTTCTTGTAGAGCGCCGTCTCCAAGCTGACTCGATCCAAAAACTCCGTGATCCACCGAGCTAGACTCTAACGAGTGCTATGTATGATCTTGTTGCTCGGGCTCTGGAATCACCATGTGAAAGGCTTCAAACTCCTTTGTTGAAGCAATCACCAACTAATATCTTGATAAAAGATCTGAAACTAAACATCACAAGATTATTAGTAAATATAACTACATGAGTTAATCATCATCAAAACTAGAGTGGAAGGCCACTGGGCCAACAACCTATTCACCCTCCTTCTAGGTGTACCTACAATTGGTATCAGAGCCTACGCTCTTCATATTTGGTTTAACCACCTAGGAGTGTGATCTTGGTTTGCTAATCTAGTTTGCATTTGCACACTTATCTTGTTTACACACAATCATAGATTGCTTGACACCTCCCATGTTTGATGTCTCCAACATTGACATGTGGAAATTTAGGAATGTGTAAATTTAGGATGTCCATGTATTTGAAAACCCTAGGCTTGCATGTTTTCCTTGCCGCTACCAAGAAATCCTATCTTGATAATAGCAATCATATAGAGGCCAATGCACAAGCCCTTGAGGTACTTAGAAGCACGCTTAACAAAGAATATCTGTGCTTGGTTTCTAACTGTGATTCCGCCTTTACAGTGTGGGACATGTTGACCTCCTCCAAGCTTCAATTGCCAATTCAAACGGAGGATGAATCTAGTGGAGAATCCGAGCAACAATGCTACATGGTCCAAGGGAATGACTCCCTTGAGGTATATTCGGAATCTCAATTAGATGATGATTGTGCTAGTTCTTCTAATGAGTATATTGATGCCAATGCCTTGAATGAAGAACTATCTATTGTATGTGAAAAACTTTTAGAAAAATATAATCTTTTGAAAAAGAAGAGTTTTGAACTTAATAAAGAAAATAAGGATTTGTGTTCAAAACTAGATTTGATTTTGCAAGAGAAAGTGGAGATTTCTAATGAAAGGGATTCATTGAAATCTAAACTTGAACTTACCCTAAAAGAAAATGAACTTTTGAAAAATAAAAATGATTGTGAAATAATTTTGAAGAAAAATGAAAACTTGTCTTCAAAAATTGATTTTGTTGTAAAAGAGAATGATTCCTTGAAAATAAAAATTGCTTCTATTTCAAAGGAATTGGAAATTATTTTAAATAAAAATGTTTCTTTGAAAAATGATATAAATTCACATGTTTGCCATGCTAGTGTAGCTTCACCTAGCTCACCTATTGCATGCACCTCTTCTTCTAGGATTGATATTGATATATGTTTGTTAAAGAAGAGTGTGGATTGTTTGGGCTCCACTTTGAGCCATTGTGCCTTGAACCACTCACGTTTGGAATCTATGTTACGAAAGAAATACGTTCCATCTTTGCATGCACACAAACCTCGGCATACACATGCTTCGCACGTTCATGCACACAACACTATGTATGCTCATGTATACACTTGTACACATTGTGGACGTAAGGGCCACCTTGCTAAATTTTGTTATGATCGTATACATGATTCGAATTTAGCAACTAAGTTTGTTTGGGTTAGGCAAGGAACTAACCCCTATGGACCCAAAAGAGTGTGGGTACCAAAGACCACCCCAATGCTATTTGATGTAGGTGTGGGCTCTCGCATGACGTGAGAGCGATGGTGCCTTGAGGTGGATGCGTTTCGAGCTTAAAGAGGATAATTTGGATGCATCACTTTCAAGGGGAGTTTGGTGGGAAGACCACCTTGTTTTGGAGACATGGAGGTTGCCCTCATCGGTTTTGGTAACGGTCTCTTACTCCTCATTTATAATTGCATGTTTTTCATGTCATTGATCTTTAGCATGTCTTGTTTTAATGCTCATTATACCATATGCCATGTTTATTAGTCCTATGACATACATGATTAGTATTTGAGACACCCATGTTTAATATGGACCCATATTTTGTGTTCTCTCTATGTTTTAGCTATCGTGTAAATCATAGATCTAATGCACATGCATTTGTCATAATGATCATATGAGTTTTTGTTCTGATTTCAATGCTTTATAATTTGATTACTTGTTTAGATGTTAGTTTTCATTAAAACTAGGATATATACTTGTACAACTAGTGAGCTACAAATAGACTATTATATGTTTGTGCTTGAATGCTTATTTGTACCCATTAGATGTACTCGTATAATCTAGTTTTGATGATTCAAACATTTTGACTTGTATTCCTATTTTATCCATGTTTTTCATGTTTATGTTTTAACTTCATGCATCTTGTCTAAACTATTAGATATACATATACATCCTTGAGCCACTTGCCTTCATGCATATACTTTTGTGGACTCGTTTATTTTTGGATATGTATGTATTTTTTAGTTTGTACATGACATACATATACCTTGAAGGATTATAGTTTTGATGACTTTCTTGTGTTTCATGTTTTAAGGAATTTCTTATTGAGCTCGATTGCCTAGTTTCATGATAATGTGTTTCACATAAATCTTGTACATTCACTTTACTTAATGCTTTCTCATGATTTTATTTTCATGAGTACAATTTGTGCTTTATGGTTTTTGAGTGTTAATGATCATGTGATTTACATGTTTTTCATAAAATATATTTTTGTTTTATTCCTTACTTGAAGAATTTCGTACTAGTTTTCAAATTTTTCATATAACTAGTTCATATTCTTCATTATGGTAGAGTTTTTCAAACATACTATATTTTCAAATCTATTTTTGAAAATCTCTACCCATCAAAGGGCGGTTGGTTGGGCGACCATGCCTTGTATGCTTATTATTGAAAATCCATTTAAAACATGTGCATGAATGGGTGGTAGGAAATATGAGTTATACACTTGATCTTATTATAGTTTCAATTCGTATCATTGGATCCTTTCAATTGGTATCAATATTGACACTCTTTTTGTATATTCATATATATGCTTTTATATATATATGCTTACACTTTAAATAGTATCAATTTCGATTGGTATCTAATTTTTCCATACATATATATATCTTATTTGTGCTTACTATATCTCTATATCTTTGAGCACAAATTTTAGTTATGCTAAGCTTGATTTTTAAATGACTATCATGTTTCAATTGATTAGTTTTCAATTAGTATCCTAATACAAGCTTATGCATCGTTTTATTTGATATTTCATAAAGGGGGAAAAAATTCGTATTTCATCTTTTAATTGGTTTTGTTTACCTTTGATTTTTCACTCCCACACTTTATGATGAATCATGATTGAAAATTTAATATTGATTTTAATTTGGTATCATATGCTCAAAATGAAAAATACTTATTATTGGTAAATGAAAAATATCTTACATTTGGTTTATGTTTTTCAAATTGTTATCAAAAAGTGTTTAATATTTTCAATTGGTACTAATTTTTACAATTGGTATCAAGATTTTTTTTGTTTACTTACAATTTGTAATAAAGATTATCTAATATGTTTTCATTTTGGTATCAAAATTTTGATTGGTTTCTTCAAGATTTGTTTTCAATACCTTATTTATTTTCAATTGGTATTCCTCAAAATTTTTGTTGGTTTGCCTATTTGTTCACTTACAATTGGTATCATGATGCACTATATTGATATATTTTTTAATTGGTATCATAATGTTTTGTTTTGATTTCACCCCTTGAAGTCTTTTTTTGTTTCGGACAAAAAGGGGAAGAATATGTTTTTTATTGGTTTTCTTTGACCCCTTTGTTGATGATTGACAAAAAGGGGGAGAAGTATTTGAGTTTATATGCATGTTTTATATTATGCATGTTTTTATATTGATATCAAGAAAGTTTATTTTATGTTTTATGTTTTGTTTTTATTGGTATCAAGAGCATTATTTAAGAACATGTTTATGAAAAGAAGAAATAATTTATTTTGGTATCAATAGCTTGTTTTATGCATGTTGATGCATTTCATGTTTGGTAACAAGAGCATTTTTTATTCTTGTATCATTGTATATATTTATTGTTTATTGCTATGCATGAGTTAAGGGGGAGCTTCTTTGAAGCTTAACTTTAATCCATGCATATATAACTCCATGAGTTTTGTCATCATCAAAAAGGGGGAGATTGTTGGCCCAGAGGCCTTCCACTCTAGTTTTGATGATGATTAACTCATGTAGTTATGTTTACTAATAATCTTGAGATGTTTAGTTTCAGATCTCTAACCAAGATATTAGTTGGTGATTAGCTTCAACAAAGGTGTTTTGGAGCTTTTCACATGGTGATTCAAGAGCTCGAGCGTCAAGTTCATATCTAGCACTCATTGGAGTCAAGCTCGGTGGATCACGGTTTGGATCAAGTCGACTTGGAGACGACGCTCTACAAGAAGACCTCGGTACATATTTTAGTTTTTGTTTTAGATCCATTTGTAAAGATTAGATAGTGTGGTATGCTCAAGTTCACAACACACACACTTGTTTAAGTTTCATGCTTTGGTTTTCATTTTTGGTTTAACCGATCTTGGTTTTCATAAATAGATAGAATCAACAAGTTTACATGGTTTTATGTATATTAGATTTGTTCTATATACATGTATGCTTCAACTATTTATACAAACTTAGTTTGATAGTCTATTTCATGAAGTTTGAAGTTTTGGTATTTTAACAAAACTTATTTTTGGATTTTAAGTCAAAAGCATTGATATAGTATCTTTCATGTATATTGGATTATATCCATATACTACATACCTAAAAGTTGTTTAAATATCATGTTTTTGTATTTGGATGAGTTTTGACAAAACGAATTTTCAATTCAAAAATCCAAGTTTTGGAAAATACGGAATTTGATTTTCAGCAAAATTTCCATAACACAAAAATGGTTCAAATTGTTTGAAATATGTGTTGAATTTTTTCACACATGTTTGTATATTAAAGTATTATACTGAAACTATTTTTGTAGATTTTTAGAGATTTTATGGGATTTATTTGGTAATTAAAAACCCAGTTTTCAAATCCCTTATTCAGTCTGCCAGGCTCTGGCGGTCGACCGGAACGGTCGACCGGACGTGCACAAGAACGTGCACATGGTCATATCAGCTGGTCGGTCGACCGAGCGGTCGACTGACTGAAGGCAACCCACTCTCGGGCTGCCTCGGTTAACCGGGCGGTCGACCGTCCAGAGAGCCGTTGCTCTCTGGTTCAGGGTCGGTCGACCGGGCGGTCGATTGGAAGGCTCAACGGTCAGAAATTTGACCGTTGGCCGGTCGACCGGCCGATCGACCGGAAGGTCAATTTTGACCTTTCTGCTGCCAACGGGCAGAATTCTTTTGGGGGCTATTTATACCCCATTTTGAGAGCTGTTTTGGAGAAGATTTTGAAGGAGAAAAATTTCATACTCTTCAAGTGTTTTCCCGTAAAAAGTTTTGGCTTCAAAATTTTTGATCTCTATTTGTTTTTAAAGTGTTTGAAAATTCAAAGAAAATTGTCTTTTGGGAATTGATTTTGATCTAAAAATTCTATATCTATTTGGAGATTTTCCAAGTGATTTTCTTTGTTAAAAACACTTTGTTTTTCACACTTGAGCTATCTTGCTATCCTATTTATTAGGATCTTTTATTTGTGAGAAAATTAGTTTGTGGTTGCGTAACCACCAAGTTATAAACTTCCTTCTTTGTGATATCCCTCTAGTGAGAGGTGATTGTTTTGGTATCCCTCTATTGTGAGGTGATTGTGGAAGTTGTGGTTGGCTCCCTCAAGTAGAAATGGAGATTGTTTTTAGCTCCCTCTAGTGTGAGGTGGAGTTGGTGTTGGAATCCCTCAAGTGTGAGGTGATTGTTTTGTATTGGCCAAGTGCCTACCCCTCTTGTGTGAGGTGGTTTTGTTAGTTGTGCAATGCCTCTGTGAGAGGTTGTATTCGGTTGAGAGAGGAGTTGTGTACTTCCGGTTGTATTTTCCCTAAATCTTCAGTGGAGGTTCCCTGTGTGGGAGTCCTGTGTGGACAAGTTAGTGGATTGGAAATCCTTCTGTGTGAAGGCGGGGACATAGAGCTGTGTGCTCGAACCTCGAAACATATCCATGTGTTTGCGTTTCATCCATTGACTCTAACTCTCTCTATTAGTTTGAGCATTGCATCATATTGCTATATCATATACATGCTTATCTTGTTTATGTGTGCCTCACTTGTGTTTAACCACGAGAGCTTCATATAGCACCTCAACTCTTATTCAGAGGAATCAAGAGGAGTTAGTCCAGAGCCCTTCACCGGGAATTCGGCTACACTCGTTGGTTACATTAAGTGTGTTGCATTTTAGTTTTAATTTCCGCATTTTGTTCATTAGATTAGCCGTACACCTATTCACCCCCCTTTAGGTGTACTTACAGTATCTGCCTGATAACTATCATGTCCATGTTACCATTAATTGCTGGAAAAAATATTGTTACACGGTAAAAACACTTTCATGTTATACTTGTTAGATATTCCTGTTATACCGGTATCCTATTCACTGATGTTATATTCCTATTATACCGGTATCCTGATTACACATGTTGATATTGTTACCGTGACTACCACCGAGTTATCCCAGTGATTCAAGTAACATGTACATTAAGTAATCTTGATAAACTAATAACATGATATTAAACAACTTACACTGGGAGTGCGGAGATTGATGGAGGAGACAGCGTCTGTATTTGGGTGGACTTAGGATTTAGGTTGCGCAGCCGAAAGAGGGTTCCACTGCAGGGTTCCCGTGGGGTGACTGGCACCCCGTCCTGTTTCCTGTTCCTGTTATACATGTTATACATGTACCTGTTCCTGCTATACATGTTCCTGACTACCTTGCGGTAGGTCCTGGTTCAGCGCCAGGAGTCTGGGCCGTGGTCCCGGGTATGCACGGGACCCACCTAAAACACAGACAATGTCTCCAACCGATCAATTTCAATAACTGAGGATCTCGATTGGCATGTGTGGTAGGCGTAGTATGGGATGCGTCTATTACATGTGGCAATTGGTATTCGCTGACATAATTAATAATGATAAACTGTTAATGTATTGTGACTAACCGTGATCACCCGACTGTATATACATGTATAAACTATGATAGATATAGGATTGTACATCAAACTAGTGGCATATGCTAGGTTATACATTTTGACATTAGCCGTTCCCTGTTGTCATGATATCAATTACATATCGTTCATAGTTTGCTATTGATATTGATTATTCTGTTACCTTTTATTTTCAGATTATCATGTTATTACTTACATTGGTTTTTTTATGCACGAGCACCTTCCCTGTTACACACACTCATTAGGTCGCTTCTGACGACCCTGGATTCACATGTCCACGGTATTGGACATTTTCTTATATTGTCTAGGCGTTCGTGTGATCGTATGCGTTATGAGAAGTTGGAGTCTCTCTTGTTGGCCCAGAGGCCTTCCACTCTAGTTTTGATGATGATTAACTCATGTAGTTATGTTTACTAATTATCTTGTGTTATTTAGTTTCAGATCATTAACCAAGATATTAGTTGGTGATTGCTTCAACAAGATGGTTTGGAAGCTTTCACATGGTGATTCCAGAGCCCGAGCATCAAGTTCATACATAGCACTCATTGGAGTCAAGCTCGGAGGATCACGTTTTGGATCGAGTCGACTTGAAGATAGAGATCGTCAAGAAGACTTAGGTATCCTAGTTTAGTTTGTGTTTTAGATCCATGTGTAAAGATAATATAGAGTGATATGCTCAAGTTCACAATACACACACGTTTTATGTCTTGGATATTGGTTTTTCGATTTTTGGTTTGAATAGTTAGATCAAAACAAGTTTAAATGGTTTATGTATAGTAGATTCATTCTATATACATGCATGCTTAACTTTCTAGACAAACTTATTTTGATATGCCTATTCATGTGTTTTAGTGTTTTGGTATTTTAACAAAACATATTTTTTTGGATTTAAAGTCAAAAACAATGATATGTATATGTTTCTTGTATATTGGACCATGTCCATATGCAACATGCCTAAATGTGTTTAAGTATCATGTTTTTATATTTAGATGAGTTTTAGGAAAAATCAGATTTCCTATTGAAAATCCAAGTTTGGTAAAATACAGTTTTTGGTTTTTGATAAAATTTATAAGACACAAAAATAGTCCAAAATATTTGAATTTGTGTTGAAATTTTTCACACAAGTTTATATTTCAATATAGAATGATAAAACTATTTTTGTAGATTTTTAGAAGTTTTATGAGAATTTTTAGAATATTTTTAACCCTGTTTTTTGACCCAGAACAATGCCTGACAGGCTCTGGCGGTCGACCGACCGGTCGACCGGACCCCAGAGTCGGTCGACCGGGCGGTCGACCGACGTGCATAAGCCTGTGCACGTTGGCCAGGCACATGGTCCGGTCGACCGGGCGGTCGACCGGAAAAGAGAGCTCTGCTCTCTGTTTTTCCACGGTCGACCGTCTGGTCGACCGCAGGTCTCCAACGGTCATAAATATGACCGTTGGCGGTCGACCGGGCGATCGACCGCCAGCTGTTCAGGCTGACAAAAAAGCCTAACGACTAGTTTAGTTTTGGGCTATATATACCCCATTTGATTGTGGTTTTCTCCAAGATTTTTAGAGGCAAAAATTCCTACTCTCTAGTGTTTAATTTAGCAAGTTTTCAAAAGGTTTTTGGTGCTTAAAGGGTTCATCTTTATTTGTTTCAAAAAGGGTTTGGAAAATTCAAGAAAAAGGAAAAAGCTTTGGGATTTGTTTTTGATCTTAATTCTTATCCTAGTTATTTTCCCAAGTGTTTCCTTTGAGTTTTTGATTTCCAAACACTTGTTTTCCACTTGAGCTATATCATCTATCATATTCTATAGGATTATTTGTTTGTGGGAAAAGAGATTGTGTTTGTGGTCTTTTTGGATCACCTTGTTGTAAACCTTTCTTTGTGGTTGACTCCCTCTTTGGTAGAGGTTGAGATTGTGGTGTGCTCCCTCTTTGGTATAGGTTGAGATTGTTGTTTTCTCCCTCTTGGTGAGGTGGAGTTGGTGTTGGTTTGGATCCCTCTTCGGTAGAGGTGGATTGTGATTGTTTGCCTCGGTGGAGGTTGTATTGGTTGAGAGAGGAGTTCGGTACTCCCAGTTGTTGTACAAAATCCTCCTCGGTGGAGGTTCCCTCAGTGGGAGTCCTAGGTGGACGAGTTAGTGGATTGGAAATCCTTCTCGGTGGAGGCGAGGACGTAGAGCTAGGGGCTCGAACCTCGAAACTCATCTTTGTCTTTGTGTTTGATCCATTGACTCTCAACTCTCTCTCTTATTATTGTGCCTTGCATCTATTCATATTGCCTATTCATATTATATGCTTGGCTTGTGTGTGTGCCTCACTTGTGCTTAACCACGAGAACTTCATATAGCGCCTCAACTCTTATTCAGAGGAATCAAGAGGAGTTAGTCCAGAGCCCTTCACGGGAAATTCGGCTACACTCGTTGGTTGTACTAAGTGTTGTTGCAAATTAGTTTTGTAATTCCGCATTTAGTTTTTAGATTAGCACTATCACCTATTCACCCCTCCTCTAGGTGATTTCATCTCTTTTCTTGACTATAGGTATTCTTCCTCTTTTATTCATGTTATTTCCCGATTCTATCTTTATTGTATCCAGTTGCCATTTTCTTCTTCTTATTCATCTGTTATCATTGTGTTAGATTTTATATGTTATATTGTAGTGATATTGATTTATTGTAGTAAATTTTGTAACTTGTTTAGGCTATTTTAGGCTTAGCGTATGTGGGTGGGTATTTTTCTCACGTATATACGTCGCCGACCTTCGTCGCGACTCCGTTTTCGCGTATTTTGGGAAGCGGGGCGTGACACTTTCTCATTTATACTTTCACTTTACCAACCAAATAATGTAAAACACAATATATTTTTCCTTCTACAGTTCACTTTTTCCATTCTCATTCTACGACTTATGACTTGTAGCAACTTGCAGCAAAACAAACAGGCCCTTAGTTTAGCTGGTGATTTACACAAACAACCATTCCGCTAATTTATACAATAAACATTAGGGTTTATTCAATTTTTCCTTATTAACATATGTCTTATTAAAACCGATCGCAGCGAGGTCTCTTTCACAAACTTCGTCCGACGTCTTCATTCACGCAAGAAATAGAGAGAGCTCCTTCTTCCCCCAGCCTCCTCCTCCAGCCGCCCCTCCCTCCTGCCACCTCCTTCTTTTCCTCTCTCGCCGCAATCTTCGCCTCTCTCGCTGCTGTGCTGGGTTTTCAACTGCCAAGATACACTAGTTAATTAAAGTGTAATTATAATTATAAGAGTGTTGGGTAATTTGTGTAAGAAATGGGACACACGTGGTGGCGGCCGAAGGGAATGTATTTGGGACAAGGGAAGTTAGTAGGCCAATGAAAGGGATCTCCTTGGCTTGGCGTTGAAGAGATTGGACTGAGTCTGTTAAGAAGTGTATTGGAACCGTCGAGCTCACTTTTGTTTGCTGGATTTTCATCCAAACAAAATAACGGATTTTGCTGGCAGATTTTTTTTCCTATGCTGTTTCTCCTGGAGTTGCTCTCATATCCAAATACTTAATTACACTTAATAAATGTGTATCTAGAAGGGCTACATGTGGGTCGGGCATGCCCAAACTTGACCCGACTTGTCACTTGATTATTATAAATCCGCTTTTCATCTGGATCATCTTGTCTTTTAATTTTGACCGACCTAAAAACAAGAATTGTATTTATTCAACCCATGTGAAAATACATCTCTTCATATTTTAAAACCAGAGAGAGAGAGAAATTCTCTCTAGATCTAATGTCTCAAGGTCAAACCATGAGCGCTTTAATGAGTGTTATGAAAAATGTGTCGTGAGTGTCTTCAAACCTTCTCTTGAGAACTCCAGCACTCAAAGAAGAGGGTTAATGTCACCGCTCTTGATCACCTAGACTGCCCCATGCTTAATTTCCTCTCTTTGTAGAAGGAAATGCTAATAAGAGCAAGAGAAGAGTTAGAATCTTATAAACAATCATAGTTAGTCATGGCAATTTGGCAAATAAAGCCACACAAGTCCAGTGAATCAAACAAGGGCAATCAAACAGATCTTCCTCTTCATCCTCTTTGCTCAATCAGCACCAGAATGGAATTGGTTGTTCGATAGAACTCTTGTTATGCCACTTGAATCTCATGCACATGAATCAGGAGATTTATGGTGATTTTCCAATATCTTTTAGAACTATAATTATTTTTAGTTCTAGTATTTACAATTTCTTTATGAGTTGGACTACAAACTTCCTATTAAGTTTTAGATAAAATAGTTAACATTTTTCAATCCATTGCATATATTTTATGAATTGGACACATTAAAATAGAAAAACTCACTTGTTTTGTAAGGTGATTTTTATACAAGTTTGCAAAAATATCCCAACAACACAAGTTTCTCTCTCTCTCTCTCCCCCCCTCTCTCAATATGCAGCCCGACCAGATCTAGGGCTAAGAAAACTCTCTTTTCCTCTCCCGTCGTCAGCGTCGTGGCCCGACCAGATCTAGCCGTCGTCGCCACCCTCTCTCTCCTCTCCTCTCCTCAATCAACTGAATCCAACCACCACTCTCTCTCTCTCTCTCACACACACACACACACACACACCAGAACCCATCCACCATCAACTCCAAAGATTCATGGTTGTCGTCACTCTCCTCTCCTGCCACCGACGTTGCCGCCCTCACTCTCCTCTCCGATTGACGCCATCGTCGTCCTCTCTCTTCTCGTTTCCTATCTTATCGCCAATGTCACCGTCCTCACTCTTCTCTTCTCTCCCATCATCGTTGTCCCCTCCCCTCTCTCTCACATTGAAATCAAATCTGACAAAATGATTCTTTCCCACCTAATTGAAAGCAAATTTTGATTGAGGGATTCATGGTGCTTCTTTTAGTCGGATCGTGAGACTCAACTACAGCTTACAACACTGCTGCAACTTGATTGTGGGATTTAATTCGTTGATCAAAGGAGATATCAGGTGTATAATTTTCTGTTAAAAATGGGACATTAATCTTTAAAATGTATTGAATCCTTTGTAAAAATTGGAAATTGAAAATTGCTCATTTATGTTTTAGCTCAAATATGTAAAAATTTGTATCATTTCCTAAAATCAGAAAACAAAATTTGTAAAATTTTGCAAACTTTTTAGTCCCATATATATCCTCAAATCTGTAAAAAATTTCTAAACTTATAAAAAAAACCCAAAATCTTCCTCTAAATGTTTCATTTTTAATTCCATTTTTTTCAATAATGGTAATTATTCTTTTTAGACTTAGTTTATTTGCTTTACTTGTTGTGTTTAGTGTTGTTTTATTTATTGTTTATATTTTGGTGTTATTTGGTGTTATTTTCATTTAATGTTATATATTGTTTATAATTAATCTTTTAACAACACCAAAAAGATTAATTATTCTTATTGTTTATTTGCTTTACTTGGTGAATGTTGGAGATTGTCTTATATTTTGGTGTTGTTTTTAATGATGTCAGTGTACCAAATTTATATGTGAGTTTGGCACATTAATCATAATCAATGTAACAAATGAACAAGCAAAAAGGTTTGTTGCAAATTGTTCACCACCATTTTAATACAAGAAACTAAAGAAAGTAAGGTACTTTCTAACTCCAAATTATGTATAGCCCATCATGAGTTACAATATCATCAACAATGTCACCAAATAGAAGACTACTGATAGAATTTGGGGGGGGGGGGGGGGGGAGTGTGAATCAAATTTAATAAGATTTGATAAGAAAATTACTGGAATAACTATTAATTTAGTAAGAATTAGGAAACAAATCCAAAAAAAAATAAACACTCTTATTGTTAGGAAATCTATGCAAAGACTTAACAGATAAATTATCAGAAGAACTTTGTTCATGTTCGGAAAATGGCTACTTGGTTGTTAATATGGTGAAACTTTTGATTAGGGGTCTCCCTAGTTTTATTGATCACATGCTTGCTTTCTTATTGGATAGAAGATTTTTCTCCCTTATCAGTCGAGGTAGGCCCTGCAGTAGGGTTCCTTGAACCTGGAAAAGCAATAAGTAATAATTAGGCGAAGTATCTATTAATAAATGATGAAGGGCGTACATAACAAGGTTAGATGTAGCGTGCCTACATGCCTGACTAAGATACGAAGAAGGAGTGACAACGTTGTATCTTACTAACATTAGTTCCACTTCCTCAAATCTAAACCTCTATAGGACCAGGTAGATAAAAAGAAATTAATGTATGTAAGAAGATATTAATCTAAGTGCAAAATGAAAACAAAAGAAATTTAAAAAGTTAAGGCAAGAGAATGCTTATTGAGATGCGGATTGAGCCGCAAAGACCAGAAAGACTTCGCCACCTTAGCAGGCCTTGTTGGCCCAAAGGCCTACTACTCTAGTTTTGATGATGATTAACTCATGTAGTTATAGTACTAATGATCTTGTATTTATATAATTCAGATATTTGATCAATATCTTAGTCGATGTTTAGGTTCAATAAAAGATTCGAAGTCAAGTTTTGAAGCTATCACTTGTTGATTCAAGAGTTCGCGCTTCAAAGATCGCATCAAGTACTCATAAGGAGTCTAACTCTTTGGATCAAGGTTTGGACGTAGTTAAGAAGGAGTAGAAGATTTTCAAGAGAAGATTTTCAAGACTTGAGTCATAGTTTATAAGCGTTAAGATTTTATTTTAGATAAGATATAAAAGATAGATTAGTTGTGGATTGCTCAAGCTCATATACACACACATAATTTATATGTATTTTCATAAGAATAGTTTGGATTTTAGAAAATGCCGTTTTGTTTTTGAATTTCAAAGAAGATTTCTTTATGTTTCATGTATAGAGTTCATCAAAACAGTTTACATGTTTTATATGTATATTGAATTTCATTTATATATATTATTGGTTCAAATATTTAGAAAAACTTAGTTTGATCTTTCTACTTCATGCTTTTAAGTTTTGTATTTATCAAAATTTTGTTTAGAGCTTATTGTCAAAAACATAGATATTTCATCTTATATGTGTATTGGATCATATACATACACACTATGCTTCAAAAGTGTTTAAAATATCTTGTTTTTTGCATTTGAACAAGTTTTGGAAAAACTGTATTTTCATTAGAAATTTGTTTTTGAAAAATACCGTTTTTTGTTTAAAACTTTAATTTCTATATCGCAAAAATAGTTCAATATGTTTGTAATATGTGTTGATTTTGATCACACATATTTGGATTTTAAAGTATTGATAAGAACTTATTTTGTGGATTTTATGATATTTTGAATTTATAGGGTTTCAAAAGACCAAATTTTAATCCTTTAAAAACCCAGACCTAGGCTTCTTGCGATCGACCGATCGGTCGACTGAAGCAGAAGTCAGTCGACTGTGCGGTCGACCGATGTGCACAGGCAACGTGCATAAGCCTGCTTGAGGGCCGGTCGACCGAGTGGTCGACCGATCCAGAGAACTTGCTCTCTGGATCTGGCCTCGGTCGATCGGACGGTCGACCGACCAAGAGAGCAATGCTCTATAGTTCTGGCCTCGGTCGATCGAGCAGCCGACCGATAGGTCTTTGACATCAGTGCAGTCAACCGGGCAGTCGACCGGCAACCTCAACGGTCATAAATATGAACGCTGGCCGGTGGACTGGTCCGTCGACCGACATGCCAATCTGGCCTATAACGGCTAGTTTTCTGATGCCTCTATAAAAGGGACTCTTGGCCAGATTTTTGGGTAAGATTTTTTAGACTGTTTTTTAGAGCTCTTCTACAGAGTTTCTAAGTAAGTTTTTAGAGCTTCAATTCCATATCAAAAGAGAATTTACCAAGAGTTTTCTCTTGTGTTTTAAAAAAGATTTCTTGAGTTTTTCCTCCACAAATCTATCTTGTTTTCCTACACAAACTTGAGCCATCCATTGCTATATCAATCCTCTAGGGATCCTTATTGTAAGAGTTATTTTTGTGATCAAAAGAATTGATCACAAGTTTTCATTTTGTATTGTGAGGAGTTGTGAAAGTTGTGACCTCGGTGAAGAGTATTTTGTGGTGATCCAATAAAGTGATCACCAAGTGTTCCAACTTGTGGTTGGAGGAGTTATAAGAGGTGCGGCCTCGATAAGCTAGTGTGCTAGAGTGTGTTGTTCTTGCAGGAACAAGTGAGGGACTTGCGGGTCCAATAGTTCTTGAGGAAGCTCGTTGTAGGTGTTGCGACACCGAGTGATCTTGCAAGATCAATTCCAGTGGAAATCCTTCATAGTGTTGAAGGCGGGAACGTAGAGCAAGTGTACTCGAACCTCGAAATAATTTTTCCATGTCTGCGATTGCTCATCTCTCTCTCACTTGTGTTTATATATCTTGCATGCTTTTATTGTTCATCTATATATACTAGATATATCTTTTGCTTTATTGATATATATGCTTGGGTTTGTTTGTGTGCTCATGTTAGCCCAAAGGCCTATTACTCTAGTTTTGATGATGACTAACTCATGTAGTTATAGTACAATGATCTTGTGTTTATATAGTTTCAGTTATTAATCAAGATTTAGTAAGTGTTTAGCTTCAACAAAGAAGTTTTAGAACTAACACATATAGATTTAAGAGCTCACGCGTCAAGATCGCATCTAGCACTCGGATAGAGTCAAGCTCTTTGGATCGTATTTGGATTGAGTTTGCTTGGAGAAGTAGTTCTACAAGAAGACTTCAGTTTGTTTAGATTTAATTTGTATTTTGATCTTGTGTAAGATACACTAGTGTTGATATGCTCAAGTTCACACACACGCACAAAAGTTCAATACGTTTGGTTTTTGGTTTAACTGATTTTAGATTTCAAGAATACATATATATGGTTTTCATGAATAGATAGAATCAAAACAAGTTTATATGGTTTAATGTATATTAGAGTTCATCTATATACATCTATACTTCATATATTTAGAAAAATTTATTTTGATGATTCTATTTCATGTGTTTAGAGTTTTGTAATTAACAAAACTTATTTTGGATTTAATGTCAAAAACACACACACACACACACACACACACACACACACACACACACATATATATATATCTTTTATATGTGTATAGGATTCTATCCATACACTCTATACATTAAAAGAGTTTAAATATCTATTTTTGTATTTATACAAGTTTAAGAAAAATTAGATTACAATTTCAAAGTCTGTTTTTTAGAAAATACTAATTTGGTGTTAAAGCTTAATTTCTATATCACAATAATAGTTCAAATAGTTTGTAATATGTGTTGATTTTTGGTCGCACATATTTATTCTTCAAATATTCATAAGAACTTATTTTTGTGAAATTTATGAAATTTTATGGGATTTTATAGGTGTTAAATAAACCAAGTTCCATAGCCTATAAACCTTAGCCTGAGCCTGCTGGCGGTCAACCGGCCAGTCGACCGAATCGGAGCTCGGTCGACCGGTCGGTCGACCAATGTGCACAAGGATGTGCACAGGCCTTGCCTATAAGGCTGGTCGACCGGCAGTCGACCAACTGTAACTACTCAACTCTCAGGTAGTGCCTGTCGACTGGGCGGTTGACTGACAAGGCTGAGTGCCTTTAGGCTCGGTCGATCGGGCGGTCGACCGGTAGGTGAGTTTCCCTGGGGCGGTCGACCGGTGGATCAACGATCAGAAATATGACCGTTAGACGGTCGACCGACAGGTCACAAATAACCATTTCTGGATCCCAACGGCTATATTCTTGAGAGCCTATAAATAGAAGTTCTCTCAAGCTATTTTCACCAAGGTTTTCAAGATCTATTCCTCGCATCTTTTCAAGTATTTTGCAGCAAGTTTAAAAGAAGTTTTTGGGCCTAAAATCTTTATCTTTTATTTGTTTTCAAAGTGTTAGAAAAATTAAAGAAAAGGAAGTCTTTGATAAATTTGTTTTGATCTTTATTTACTTATCTATCTAGTTTTCTCAAATATTTTTCTTTGTTATTTTCTTTTCAAACACTTTATTTTCTCACACTTGAGCTATCATCTCTAATCTTAGCTATAGGATCTTATTTTTGTGAGGAAAATTGTTTGTGGTCTATTGTGATACCAAGTATTGTTTGTGATCATTGGATCACCAAGATTGTAATCTTTTCTTTGCCTTGGCTTTGTGTCTATCCCTCTTATGTAGAGATGATTGTGTTTGAGAGAGGAGTAGTATATCCAAGTGTAGAGTTATAATTCTTCAGTGGAGGTCACTCTGTGGAAGGTCCTGTGTGGACATAGTGAAAATCCTTCTGTGTGAAGGCGTGGACGTAGAGCAGTGGTTCGAACATCAAAACATATCTTTTTGTTTGCATTTGATCCACTATCTCTCAACTCTATCTCTCTTATATCTTACATAACTTTATATTGCACATATTCATATGGTAGATATAGTTTGTGTGTGCCCATACTTGTGTTGAATCAAGAGAGCTTCATATAGTACCTCAACTCTTAATCTAGAGGAATCTTGAGGAGATATTCCAGAGCCCTTCACCGAAAATTCGGCTACACTCTTTAGTTATACCTTGTGTGTTAGCTTAATAGCTTTAGTTTGCATAAATAGTTTTTAATTCTGCATCATTGTCTTTAGATTAGCTAGTACACATATTCACCCCCTCTAGGTGTATTTCAATTGGTATCAGAGCTTGATGCTATTGATTTGGGTCTAACAATCTTGAGTTAAAGATCCTCATTATAGCTATTCACTATATTTGTTTACACACATATATGGATTTCATAACCCCTCCCATGTATGATGTTGCTAACATTGATATGTGAAAGTTCAAGATGAGTGCATACCTTAAATTCCTAGGATTGCATATTTACCTTGCCACTACCAAGAAATCTTATCTTGGTAATGATAAGCATATAGAGGCTAATGCACAAGCCTTAGTGGCACTTAGGCACACACTTAGGAAAGATCAATTTTCTATGATTTCTCATTTTGATTCCGTTTTTACAGTGTGGAATACATTGACCTCTCCGTAACTACAAACGACAAACAATATGGAGAAAGAATCTAGTGGAGAAGGGTCCGACCAAGCTTTCTTCATGGTCCAAGGGAATTTCTCCCTTGAGATAATTTCAGACACTCAACTAGATGACGGTGCTAGTTCTTCTTGTGATGATAACATGGATGTACATGCATTAAATGAAGAACTATATATGTTTCGCGAAAACTTGCTTTCAAAGTGTAAAGCTTTGAAAAGTAAGAGTTTTTAATTAAAAGAAGAAAATAAAATTTTGTTTTCTAAACTCAATATGATTTTGCAAGAGAGGGATGAGATTTCTAGTGAAAATGATTTCTTGAAAACTCAACTCGACCTTGTTCTAAAAGAAAATAAAATTTTAAAGTATAAAAATGATTGTGATGATGTTTTAAAGAATAATGAGGTTTTGTCTTCAAAACTCAACTTTATTTTAAAAGAGAACAATTCTTTGAAAAATAAAATTGCTTTGATTTCAAAAGAATTGAAATTTGTTTCAAAGAAAAAAACTTCTTTTAAAAATAATTTTGATACTCATGTTTGTCATGTTTCTATCGCCTCCTCTTCTATTGATAAACATGTTGCTTGCTCCACATCTTCTTCAATTATTGAAAATGATATTTATATTTTGAAAAAGAGTGTAAATTGTTTGAGGCCAATGTGTCTTGAACCACACACGTTTGGAATTTATGTTTCGAAAGAAACATACTCTACATATTCATGCACACCATTCACGGCATACACATGCTTCTTATGTTCACACACATGACACTATGTATGCTCATGCGTACACTTGTACACATTGTGGATGTATGGGCCACCTTGTAAAGTTTTGTTATGATAGAATAAATGTTTCAAATTTCGCAAATAAATTTTTTGGGTTAGGAAAGGTGCTAACACTCATAGACCCAAAAAGGTATGGGTACCAAAATCCACCCTTATTTTTTGATATAGGTGTGGGCTCTCACTTGACGTGAGGGATTGGTGCCTTGATGGTAGATGCGTTTGAGCTTGATGGACACTACATTGGATGCATTACTTTCAAGGATGTTTGGTGGGAGGACCACCATGGTTTGGAGACTTAGAGAATAGTTCATATGGTTTGGTAACTCTCTCTAAACTCCTATTTTGTTTATATACTTTTATATTGATAATTTTTAGCATGTTGTGATTTTAATGCTCATTATGTTAAATGCAATGTTATTAGACATGTGATATACATAAATAGTCTTTGAGATACACCCATATTCATATGGATTCATATTTTTTGTTCTCACTATTGTTTAGCTATTGTGTATGTCCTAACTCTAAAGCACGTGCATTTACCCTAATAATTATGTTTTGTTTATAATTTTGCACTTCATGTTTTTAATTACTTGTTTAGATGTAGTTTTCGTTAAAATGTGTATTTATACTTGTACAACTGGTGAGCCACATTTGATTTTTATGTGTTTGTGCTTTATTGTACCCATTAGATGTACTTGTATAATCTTATTTTGATGATCTTGCATCTTAACATGTATTCCTTATTTTTTTTTTACATGTTTTCCATAAAAATGTGTTTATCTTCATGTATATGTCAATTTTGTCCAAAACTTTAATATACATGTTTATCCTAGAGTCACTTACTTTTCATGCAATATTCTGCTATGGACTTATTTATATTTGGGATATGTATGTATACTCTAATTTAGACAAAACATACATATGCCTTGAAGTTTGTTTTATTTTGATGTAAACTGAATTTTTATAATGTTCACATTTATAAAGGAATTTCATATGAGTTTCATTACCTAGCTCCATGATTATGCTTATTACATGACTCTTACATTTTATGTTTGGTGTTTACTCATGATTTTTTTTGTTTCATGAGCATATATGTGCTTTATTGCTATTGAGTGTCAATGATCATGTGATCTTCATGCTTTCATGGGATACTTATTATTTTATTCGTTGCTTGAAGGATTTCAAACTAATTTTGAAAACTACTTTAAATTAGTTCATAGTTCTTCATGTGATAGTGATTTTCAAACTATACTAAAATATTTTTAAAATTTTTTTTGAAAATCCTTACCTTTGTAAGGGCAGTTGGATGGGCGACCATGCCTTGTATACCCTTATTGAATATTTTTTAAACTTGTGCATGAAAGGGTGAGTTATACACATGATCTTCATGTTATTTCATTTTTGTGTACTCATTTTTATTTTCTTATATATGTATGCTTCATATTTCATGGTATTTCTATTTTCATACATACATATATATGATTTAATTGTGCTTGTTTTATAATGTCTTTATATTTTTAAAGAACAAATTAAGTTTATGTTAAGCTTGATTTTATTCTAAATATTAATTGATATATTTACAAGCTTATGCAATAATTTCAATTGGTATTTATTTGGTATTAACATGTACTTCATATTTCACTTTCAATTGGTGTCAAAATCTACTATTGGTATCTTAAAATTTTTTTTGTTTCCCTATAAGTGGTACCAATATTTGCTTTTATCAACTACTATTTGATTTCATTGGTATCATAATTTATTTTATTGACTTCAAGAAATTTCAAAAATCTGTTTTAAAAGTGGTTTCAAAATTTGTTGATATATATTGCCTATATGTAAGGGAAGCTTAACATCTTCTCTATGTATAGATTCATGTTGAGTGTATCTCACATTGAGGAGCTTGACCTCTCTTCTTTACGTGACAAACGTGTGTAAGGGAAACTTAACATCTCCGCTTATACATTGTATATTATGTTTTATGTGGGTTAGGGTCTAGTCATCTCTTCTCCATGTAATGCATGTATGCAGGGGGCGCTAACTTATCGTCTCTTCTCTTCATGAATGTATATCACATATACATCTTTATTGTTAGGTTGTCTTTATCCCTTTATTGATGAATTGACAAAAAAGGGGAGAAGAATTTAGTGAGTTTATATATGCATGCTTAATATTGGTATTTATGCATATATGTTTGTGCTTAGTTTATGTATTTCATTGAATATCTATTTGTTTATTGCTATACATGAGTTAGGGGGGAGCTTCTATGAAGCTTATCTTTAATCCATGCATATATAACTCCATGAGCTTTGTCATCATCAAAAAGGGGGAGATTGTTAGCCCAAAGTCCCATCACTCTAGTTTTGATGATGATTAACTCATGTAGTTATAGTACTAATGATCTTGTGTTTATATAGTTTTAGTTATTAATCAAGATCTTAATAGGTGCATAGCTTCAACAAAAGAGTTTTGGAGCAAACACATGTAGATTCAAGAGTTCGCGTGTCAAGATCGCATCTAGCACTCAGATGGAGTCAAGCTCTTTGGATCGTGTTTGGATTGAGTCGGTTTGGAAAAGGAGTTCTACAAGAAGACTTCAGTTTGTTTAGTTTTAGTTTGTATTTAGATCTTATGTAAGATAGACTAGTGTTGATATGCTCAAGTTCACACACACAAGTTCAATACGTTTGGTTTTCGGTTTAACCGGTTTTGGATTTCAAGAACATATATATATGGTTTTCATGAATAGATAGAATTAAAACAAGTTTACATGGTTTATTGTATATTGGATTTCATCTATATACATCTATACTTCATATATTTAGAAAAACTTATTTTGATGATTCTATTTCATGTGTTTAGAGTTTTGTAATTAACAAAACTTATTTTAGATTTAATGTCAAAAAATATATATATCTTTTATATGTGTATTAGATTCTATCTATACATTCTATGCTTCAAAAGAGTTTAAATATCTTGTTTTTGTATTTATACAAGTTTGAGAAAAATCGGATTTCCATTTCAAAGTTTGTTTTTTTGAAAAATACTGATTTTGTGTAAAAGCTTAATTTCTATATCATAATAATAGTTCAGATAGTTTGTAATTTGTGTTGATTTTTGGACACACATATTTGTTCTTCAAATATTTATAAGAAATTATTTTGTGAAATTTATGAGATTTTATGGGATTTTATAGGTGTTAAATAGACCAAGTTTCATAGCCTATAAACTCTAGCCTGAACTTGCTGGCGGTCGACCAGCCGGTCGATCGAACTAGAGCTCGATTGACCGGTCGGTCGACCGATGTGTACAAAGACGTGCACAAGGCCTTGCCTATAAGGCCGGTCAACCGGGCAGTCGACCAATTGTAACTACCCAACTCTCAGGTAGTGCCAGTCGACTGGGCGGTCGATCGACAGGGTTGAGTGCCTTTAGGCTCAGTTGACCGGTAGGAGAGTTTCCCTGGGGCGGTCGACCGGTGGCTCAACGGTCAGAAATATGACCGTTGGACGGTCGACCAGCCGGTCGACTGACAAGTCAAAATAGACCATTTCTGGACCCCAACGACTATACTCTTGAGAGCCTATAAATAGAGGTTCTCTCAAGTTGTTTTCACCAAGGTTTTCAAGAGCTATTCCTCCCATCTTTTCGAGTATTTTGCAGCAAGTTTAAAAGAAGTTTTTGAGCCTAAAATCTTTATCTTTTATTTATTTTCAAAGTGTTGGAAAAATCAAAGAAAAAGAAGTCTTTGGGAAATTGGTTTTTATCTTTATTTACTTATCTATCTAGTGTTTTTTCAAGTATTTTTCTTGTTATTTTCTTTTCCAAACACTTTGTTTTCTCACACTTGAGCTATCATCTCTAATCCTATCTATAGGATCTTATTTTTGTGAGGAAAATTGTTTGTGGTCTATTGTGATCACCAAGTATTGTTTGTGATCATTTGTAACACCCCGTTCCTGGAATACGTACGTAGATACGTATTCTGATTTTTCTAACATATTTTTTTGATTTATCTTGTATTTTTTTTTGTTTTATAGTGGATTGTTTTCTATTGGATTTGGATTCGTGGACTCGGAGTCAGCCCTAGTCTGAAACGGGGGCCCGAACCCAGTGCATTGCTCGATTTAGCATTTTTGGTAATCCGATTTGACCGATTTCAGTTTCAAACATCGTTATCCAATATTTTAGATTTTTTGGAATTTTTCAGAATTTTTCTACAAAATCTCCAAAACCAGTGTCGGTCAGCATCGCTGACTGATTCTCGGATTTTTAGTTTTCAAATGGAATTGAATTTTTAGAAACGGTTTTCATATTACCTCTTAAAATCTTATTTTCTAGCTAAAGGCATTTTTTTGAAATTTTTCAGAATTTATCAAAAATTCACCGGTTTTGGTGTTGACCGGTACCGTCAGAAGATTCTAAGATTTTTAATTTGAAATCTACATTGAATTTCTTAATCTGATTTCGCCAGATATCTTAAGATATTATTTTCTATTTTTGAGAATTTTTTGGAGCGATTCTGAAACAGTCAAATTTTTACCCTATTTTAATAATATTATTCTTTCCTTCCCTTTCTCCATTTCTTTTCCCTTTCCCCTTTCCAAAGTCAACCCTGACACAACCCATCTCCTCTCCCATCACATCACATGTCAATCCCATCACCAATCCCATCAATTTTTTCCTTTTAAATAACTATCTCTCCCCTATTTTTAATTATTCTTTTTCTTTTTCCTTTTCCTTTTTCTTTTTTTCTTTTCTTTCTCCCTTCTGCTGGCGCCCACGATAAGCCCATCTCCTCCTTCCTCCGGCACGCCGGTGGGGGCCGAGCGCCGCCGGCGCGTCGCCGGCGGCGGGGTGCGGCCAGGGGGCTGGCCCCTGTGCGCAAGTATGGAGGGGGCGAAGCCCCTCCCTCCCTCCTTTCCTCCTCACTCTCTCTCTTTCTCCCTCTCTCTATTGGCCCCGCCGGCGCCCAGGGTCGCCGCCGGCGGCCACTGGCCGGAGAGGGGCGGCCAGCCCCCCCTCTCCATTCACTCTCTCAGATCTCTCTCTCTCTCTGCCCTCTCTTTCTTCTCTCCCTCTTCGTCTCCTTTCCCCCTCTCTTTTGGGGGTGGCCGGCGGCCACCCCTGCCTGCGCCGGCCACGGCGGCCGGCGCGGCCCTCCTGCACCTCCCTGGCCGCAGCCAGGGAGCAGCCGGCCAGCCCAGGCCGCTGGCCTGGGCTGGCGTGAGCAGGGGGTGGCAGCCCCCCAATCCTTTCTTTCTCTCTCTCCCCCCTCATCTCTCTCTCTCCTCTCCTCTCTCTCTATCCTGGTTCCCCTTTCTCTCTCTACTCTTTCCCTCTCCTATTCTCACTCTCTCTCTAAAACCTCTCTTTCTCTCTAGACTTTCTGTAATGCCCCGATCCGGCGGGTACGGAGACGTTACTGCGACGTATATACGCAGGTCAGAAATACCCTCACGTATATAGCTAAGCATCAGTACAGGTAAGAATCAGAGTACGGAAGCACGTGGTGCATTATACATTCCAACACATGAGTACAGTTACAAAGCTATCACCAGAGGTGACACAATATTACATGAATATTACATCACCAATATGGCGCAATTGCGAGAATACAAGGATGTACAAGTATGAACAGTATAAATGGAGAGGCTCAGAGTCATAACAGGAAAACTCTAGAGCCGAGCAGGGGGCCTGGAAGGATGCGGCTCTGAACGATCTGCTGGAGATCCACGCTACCGTTGCGCCACTCTGATCAGCAACTGGGAGAATCCACACGCTCCAAGCTCCAAGACCTGGACATGAGGATTCGGAGGAGTCAGAACTCCCCGGCGAGTGGTGATGCGAAAGCCAGATGGCGAGTATGGATAAGCACATGTGTATCGATAAATCTGAATCATAAACATGAAAACTGTGTCGTAGGCACAAGCATGCAGGAGCAAGTAGATGTACAACATATGATATCAAGCAGGGAAGACTCATAGTTGATCAGATAAGAGCAGGAGACTAATGGAATAGAACACGAGTGGTGAAGCAGGAAGTAAGCAGCTATAGTATAATAATCATAAAACCGGAAATCTGAAGTAAAACCCGATACAGGAAAACATGGCAAAGCATATTACGGATCCAAAGCTGTCATCTTTTATTATTATTACTCGTCTTACCCTGATGTCTAGATGTGTGAACTAGCGTCCCAGCACACATATATCCACATCTGAGTAAAGCAAGGTTGTTATTGGAAACCAACGGGGGTATCAACGAACAATGTTTACAGTGGGTCCCGTACATACCGGGACCACGACCCAGGATTGTTCCGTTGCTTGGTGGACGGAACCTGCCGCAAGGCGATTAGGAGGGTCTTATAGAATGCCCTTACCAAGATGGTACCAGGAAGGATGGAGCCAGCACTCCCCTCGGTCACCTGGAGGCCCACAGGTCAGACCGGAAGTTTTAGTTGCACAACAATGCTAGTATCACTGTAAACACGAACATATATTGATAGCCGCAAGTTTCCCCCGACCTGATGCAAGTTGTTCCTTTTTATGATTTATTATGTAGTTATCAATTTTACGGGAATAGCAGGTGCAAGACATGATCAGGAGTACATGAGTACTGCAGATTCAGGTAACTGTATAAGTATAATACAGGATAACATGTACAAGATTCAAGTCACTGTATGTAATACAGGATAACAAGTATAGTATTCCCGTAAATGTGATAATCACAGGTCAAGTATTAATATTTCAAGAGGCAAGTGATAAGTCATGTTATAATAAGAAGAAGTGCCAAGTAGCAAGTAGGGTGTCAGGTGATGATACATCAGTTGACAAGTGATATAGACAGGTGTCAGGTATTAGCATGGTAGATGATAGGTATCAAGTAAGAGCATATCAAGTGTTAATATATCAAGCATGTACTTGTCAAGTGATAGAATAATAGCTGAACCCGATCAAAGAAAGTGTTAGTTCCAAATAGCATAAATCGTGAATAATACAAGTCGACCCGATGAAATGGGAAAGTCAAGAGGAAAGCGAGAACACTCGCCTAAATCCTTGAAAAACACAGTGAAATCCCCGATCTCTGGAATCTAGGAAATCAACGCGTCAACGCGTTAGAAAGAAAGTGATAGAGAGAAAAAAATCAAGAGAGAGAAAGAGAATGAGAGAGAGGAGAGAGAAAGAGAGAACTAGAGAGAAGTACATGGAGAGAGAGTGTGTACAGGGGGACGCGAGTTTGAGAGTGAGACGCGGGGGTCGCAGACGCGGGAGTCGCGTCGCGTAGATGCCACAAACGCGAGGTTCGAGACCCGCGTTCAAGTCAGGACACGAGGAGAACGCGGACGCGGACGCGGACGTAGGTTCCGCGTCACGTTAACACGAGAAGAACACAGACGCGGGCATAAGCTCCGCGTCGTGTTGACACGAGAAGGACACAGACGCGGGCATGAGCTCCGCGCCGCATCAATACAGGAACACGAAGGCCGCGTTATACAAATATCAAGAACGCGAAGATTCGCGTTAAGGAATTGCCTAGACGCGGGGTAAACTCCGCGTCTAGCAATCAACAGAGAGAAAGAGAGAGATAGGGAAAGAGGGAGAGTAAGACGCAGGGAAAGGGGGAGATGGGACGCAGGTCTTGGGAGACGTAAGGATGAAAATAAGGGAAAGAAAAGAAAGAAAGAAAGAAGGAAAATGAAGGAAGAAGGAAAGAAAGAAAGAAAGGAAAGAAGAGAAGGGAAGGGGGTGGTAGCCGGCCATGGCCGGTAGTCGCCGGCGGCGGCCGAAGGTGGCCGGAAGTGGCCGGAGATGGCCGGAATCTGGTATGTAAGATCACCTAGAGGGGGGGTGAATAGGTGATGGCTAATCTAATGGTCACTTATGAACAAATAATGCGGAATTAAAACTAAGTTGACCAAATTAAACTTCTTTTAATTCAACACTTATGTATAACACAAGAGTGTTGCCGAATTCCCCTTGCGAGGCTCTGGACAAACTCCTCTAGATTCCCCTTGAATGGGTTGAGGTGCCGCGTTGGCTCTCTTGGTTGAATACTAGTGTTAATAACAATCCCAAGCAAGTATAGCAATTATGAGCACAAAGGTATATCATGCATATAAGAGATAAAGACTATAAAGTAATGCAAGATATAAGTGAGACAAAAAGAGTAAGAGAGCAAGAGTGAGCAATCGCAAACACAAAGGGTTTGTTTCGAGGTTCGAGCACACTTGCTCTACATCCCCGCCTTCGACACACGAAGGATTTCCACTATGCACGATCCAACCGGATCTCTCCTTGGTGCCGCAACACTTACAAGCCCTCGGACTCCCAAAGTCCCTTACACACCACAAGCCCAGCGGCTTGTCGAGGCCGCACCTCGTACAACAAGTCCGCACCCGAACTCAAAACACCGCGAGCACACTTGCCCGCTTCCTCAAATACAAAGAAAGATCTTGGTGATCTAAACACTTGATCACCTAACAAAACTCTCACTACAACACTCTCCTATAGGATAGATATAACTATGGATGCTCAAGTGTAGTGTGAGAAATCAAGGAAAGAACTTTGATGGCAAACTCAAGAAATCACAATAAACACTCTCTTGATAAAATCCCTTTTGATAGGAAATATTGGCACTCTATTTTGTGGAGAAAACTCTGCTAAAAGAATGGAAATAACTGGACAAAAGCTCTCCTAAAATCTTGGCTCAAAACAATGACAAAACCCCCTTTTATAGAGGCCAGAAAAATCTGACCGTTGGGCTTTGTTAGAGCTTCCGGTCGACCGGTCCGGTCGACCGCCAACGGTCAAGAATCCGACCGTTGGAGCCTCCGGTCGACCGGCCCGGTCGACCGCGCACCTGGAGCAGAGAATTACTTCTCTGTCGGTCGACCGGTGCGGTCGACCGGAATTTCCAGAGAGCAGACTCTCTGAAGCGGTCGACCGGCACGGTCGACCGTTCTCCAGTGCACACAGGCGTGCACGTCTGTGCACGTCCGGTCGACCGACCCGGTCGACCGGCCACTGTCAGTTCTGAAAAATCAGAACTGTCAGAACCAGAAAATTTGGGATTTAAAGATTGGTCTTTTTGGCTTAATAAAAAAAAATCCCATAAATACTTAGAAATTCTACAAAAAATAGTTTTATAATATAGAAACATGCTTGCACAAAATCAAGGCATGTTATTAAAGATTTGACTATTTTTTTAACTTGAAAATATTGGCTCATAATAAAAACTGTTTTTCTAAAACATGTTTTTCCAAATTTTCATCAAATACAAAAACAGGATATACTTTAAGGCATAGTGTGTATGGATATGATCCACTACACAATCAAGATGAAATATCTAGTTTTTGACATAAAGCACTAAACTTGGTTTGGATATAAGATATGTAAACTTGAAATACCAAGAACCAAATAGAATTTTGTCACAATGAAAATCTTTTCTTAACAAGAAAATCTTTTATGAAATGAAATTTTATCATGAAAATAATTCTATCAAGAGTGTGTGTGTGATATGACTTGAGCAATCCACCAACTATTCTATCCTTTACATTTTAACTAAAACAAAAACAAAATCTTATACCTAGACACAAGTCTTCATCTTCTTGAAGTCTTCCCTTGAAGGCTTCTCATCTTCTTGACTTGGTCCAAGCTTGATCCAAAGCTCCTTGGATCACCCCGTGCTAGCTCCAAATCTTGACATTTAATCCTTTGTTGAGCTTTGCACCTACTAAGATCTTGATAAAGAATCTGTCACTAATTAAACAAGATCATTATCAAATATAACTACATGAGTTGATCATCATCAAAACTAGAGTGATAGGCCTTTGGGCCAACAATCTCCCCCTTTTTGATGATGACAAAACTCATGAAGTTATATATGCATTGATTAAAGTAAAGCTTCAAAGAAGCTCCCCCTTAACTCATGCATCACTAGAAATAAATAGATATGACATTAAAGCACATAAATATGTATGCAAATGAATGCACAAATCTTTTTCTCAAGCTTTTATCTTATTATATTATTGCTATGCATGAGTAAAAGCACAAGTATAAAAACTCAAAATCTCAAAATCTTTCTCCCCCTAAGTAAGGAACAAATACTTCTCCCCCTTAAGGAAATCATGCATATAACTCAAATACTTCTCCCCCTTTTTGTCAATCATCAACAAAGGGTTCAAAGTTCAAATCATCAAACAAATTTTCTCCCCCTTTTTGTCAAAAATAAGGAATTCAAGGAGGGTAAAATCAAATCAATCAATAAGATTTATATGCGATATACATTCATGAAGAGGAAGACGCTAAGTTAACTTCCCTACACATTGCATTACATGAAGAAGGGATGACAAGCCCTAACTCACATAACACATATTATGTAATGCATAAGAGGAGATGTGAAGCTCCCCCTACACACGTATATCATATAAAGAAGAGTTGTCAAGCTCCTCAATTTATAATATACTCAACATGAATCCATATGTAAGAGAGATGTTAAGCTCTCCTTGCATATAGGAAATACAAATCAAAAATTTTGAATATTTCTTTAACAAGACAAAATTTTGAACTTTTCTTATGAAAACAAAATTTTGAAATATCTTAAAATACACAACTTTTTTTTAAGGTACCAAATGTAGAACAATCAAATTTTGAATTTTGATACCAATTTTGAAATACAATGCATAAGCTTTAAAATAAATAAGATTTGAAGTAAGCTTAGCATTAACAACTATTGTGCTTTAAAATATAAATCCATTTTAATATAAGCACACAACAATCATATATATGTATGAAAAGAGTATGCCAATTTAAGTAGATACATACATATATGAAAGAACAACATATGAGTATACACAATAAGAGGTCATATTGATACCAATTGAAACTATCCAATGATACCAATTGAAAATGTAAATTAAGCTTAAGTGTATGTATCATAAAATCTACCACATGAAGAATTCGAACTAGTTAAATGAAGGTGTTTAACAACTAGTACGGAATCCTTCAATCAAGGAATAAGTCAAAAGTTTTTCATGAAATATCAATGAAACACAAAGCACTAAAAAGCACTCTATCCATAAAGTCCATATCAAAAAGAAGTGAGTGTGCTAGTGTTATGTGGAACATGGTATCATGAAAAATAGCAATAAAACTCAATATTCCTTAAAATTTTGAAATCATGAAATCCATCACAAAAATTTTATTGAAAAATTACAAAAATTTTTAAAAACAAAAATTTATATTTCAAGATATATGTATGTTTTGACAAGACATTAAGTATACATACATATCCTTAAAAACACAATTGAGTCCATATATAGATTTGCATGAAAGGCAAATGACTCAAGAGGTATCCATGTATATCTTAATGTTTTGGCAAGACAAACATATACATGAAATGAAAGCACACGATCATAGCATAAATCCAAAATGGGAATACAAGTTTAAAACGTAATAATCATCAAAACTTAGGCTATACTAGCACACCTAATGGGCACAAATAAGCATTCAAACCCAATCATATATAGATTTATTTGTGATCCATAATGTGTATAAGTATAAATCCAAGTGTTGACAAATGCTAACATTTAAACTAATATTCAAATCATGAAGCATCCAATAAATTTTGAAAATACAAAAGAATTTATCCATATGATTAAAATAGGATCATGTGAATCAATTTGAAGAATAGATAACTAGTTTAAATGGATTTTTGACAAACTAGTTAAAGATCCTTCAAAAATTCAAAGTCAAATGTTTTCCATGAATAATACTAAATACATGCAAGTTTAAGCACTCATAGTCCATAAAGCTCAAAAATTATCTTTATCATAAAAGATGAGTGTTCAAAGGTTATGTAAATGGTATTTTCATGAAAATAGAAGGTGAAGCATGAATCTCATGAAAATCTTATTTTTCATCTTAAAACAAATCATATATTTTTCATAAAGCATTGCTAAATACATAAAGATATAATCACTCATGGTCTATAAAGCTCAAAATATTTTGTATCATAAGGATGAGTGTTCAAAAGATCATGTAAATAGCATTTTTATGAAAATAGTCATTCAAGCTCAAAAAGATCATAAATCACATTTTGTTGTACAAATCAAAAACATGAAAAATAATTTTTATTATTATTTATTTAAAATACTAATCTTCATGGTATATGAATGATTTATCCAATTCTAACAATATGCATACATATCCCAAATATGAAAAGAGTCCAATATATATTGCATGAAGGCAAGTGACTCAAGGGGTATACATGTATATTTATTAGATTTGAATTAAACACACATATACATGAAGTAAGATCAAAGATAGGCATAACAAGTATAAATGACCGAATCATCAAAACTAGCCTATACACATGCATATAGTGGATACAAATGAGCATGAAGTTTAAATATATATGAGTCAATTGTAGTTCACTATTCATATATGTATAAATGCAAGTTTTGACACATTCTACAGTTAAGCATGTAAATACCACATGAAGCACATAAAATCTAAAACATGAACATGCTATGAATGATATTAAGAAAATAAAAGCATGTACATAAATAAAACAGGAGTTTAGAAATTTTTACCAACTCCGAAGCTCCATAGCATGGTGGTCTTTCCCACCAAAATTTCCTTGATAGCAATGCATCCAAAAGTTTGTCCATCATGTCCATTGCATCCGCTATCAAGGCACCAATCCTCTCACGTTTTGTGAGAGCCCTCACCTACATCAAAATCAAAGGGTGGGGTTTTGGTACCCATACTTTCTTGGGTCCTTTGGGGTTAGCTTTATTGTAAGGATCCCAAAATCTTTTATACTTAGCAAAATATAAATGAGGTTTCTTATCAAAACAAAATTTTGCTAAATGGCCTTTGCGGCCACAATGTGTACATACGTACACCTTAGTATGCTTATGTGTAGGAGTGTGATCATGTTGTGCAACATAAGCATGATGATGAGAGTGATGTGCATGAACATGAGGAGTTTGTTTCTTTGAAAACATTGACTCCAACTTAGTATGATTAAATGCACAAGAGTTCAAAGTTGAACTCAAATTATCCATTTTATTTTTCAAAACATTTATCTCATTTGTGGTGGCATGTAAAGCATGATGAGATATATGATCATTTTTCTTTTTCTTTTGTGAAACAAAATCTTTTTCTTTTTCAACAAATTTTCTTTTCAAAGTGATATTTTCTTGAAAACATCTTCCTTTTGTTTTTCCACCAAATCAATCTTATTTTTTAAAATAGTGTTCCCTTCACATAAATCATTCAATTTAGCAATCAAGGAAACATTCTCATTTTTCAAATCTTTATTTTCCTTTTCTAAGCATGCAATGTTACTTCTAAATGAATCTTGTTCTATATGCATGCAAGCAATGTTCTTTTTCAAATTTTTATTTTCTTTTCTAATCATGTCATATTTCTCAAGCAATAGATGACAAAAAGTAGATAGCTCATCATATGACATGTCCTCATCATCGGATTCGGTATTTACCTCAAGGGGGTCATCCCCTTGGACCATAAAGCATGCGTTGGAGGTGTCGCTTCCAACGTCCGAGTCACTCCCCGCATAGTATAGATCTTTTTCGCCGAGGGAGGTGATGATGTTCCATACTACAAAAGCCGATTCAACATTAGAAACCCTAGATAAATAATCATCATTTAGGGTTGACTTGATAGCATGAAGGGCTTTTGCATTAGCCTCAATGTTCTTACCATCTAAAGAATAAGCATTATTAGTAGTGGCAAGATAGACATGAAATCCTAAGGCTTTGAGGTACAATGACATCTTAACCTTCCAAATTTGGATGTTAAGGATGTCAAAGGTGGGTGGTGACATGAAGTCCATGGTGTGTGTACAAAATATTGTGATTAGCCTAAAAGTAGGATCTTTAACTCTAGGTTGTTAGACCCCAATATCAAGAGCACTTGGCTCTGAAACCAATTGTAAGATCACCTAGAGGGGGGGTGAATAGGTGATGGCTAATCTAATGGTCACTTATGAATAAATAATGCGGAATTAAAACTAAGTTGACCAAATTAAACTTCTTTTAATTCAACACTTATGTATAACACAAGAGTGTTGCCGAATTCCCCTTGCGAGGCTCTGGACAAACTCCTCTAGATTCCCCTTGAATGGGTTGAGGTGCCGCGTTGGCTCTCTTGGTTGAATACTAGTGTTAATAACAATCCCAAGCAAGTATAGCAATTATGAGCACAAAGGTATATCATGCATATAAGAGATAAAGACTATAAAGTAATGCAAGATATAAGTGAGACAAAAAGAGTAAGAGAGCAAGAGTGAGCAATCGCAAACACAAAGGGTTTGTTTCGAGGTTCGAGCACACTTGCTCTACATCCCCGCCTTCGACACACGAAGGATTTCCACTATGCACGATCCAACCGGATCTCTCCTTGGTGCCGCAACACCTACAAGCCCTTGGACTCCCAAAATCCCTTACACACCACAAGCCCAACGGCTTGTCGAGGCCGCACCTCGTACAACAAGTCCGCACCCGAACTCAAAACACCGCGAGCACACTTGCCCGCTTCCTCAAATACAAAGAAAGATCTTGGTGATCTAAACACTTGATCACCTAACAAAACTCTCACTACAACACTCTCCTATAGGATAGATATAACTATGGATGCTCAAGTGTAGTGTGAGAAATCAAGGAAAGAACTTTGATGGCAAACTCAAGAAATCACAATAAACACTCTCTTGATAAAATCCCTTTTGATAGGAAATATTGGCACTCTATTTTGTGGAGAAAACTCTGCTAAAAGAATGGAAATAACTGGACAAAAGCTCTCCTAAAATCTTGGCTAAAAACAATGACAAAACCCCCTTTTATAGACTGACCGTTGGGCTCTGTCAGAGCTTCCGGTCGACCGCCAACGGTCAAGAATCCGACCGTTGGAGCCTCCGGTCGACCGGCCCGGTCGACCGCGCACCTGGAGCAGAGAATTACTTCTCTGTCGGTCGACCGGTGCGGTCGACCGGAATTTTCAGAGAGCAGACTCTCTGAAGCGGTCGACCGGCACGGTCGACCGTTCTCTAGTGCACACAGGCGTGCACGTCTGTGCACGTCCGGTCGACCGACCCGGTCGATCGGCCACTGTCAGTTCTGAAAAATCAGAACTGTCAGAACCAGAAAATTTGGGATTTAAAGATTGGTCTTTTTGGCTTAATAAAAAAAAATCCCATAAATACTTAGAAATTCTACAAAAAATAGTTTTATAATATAGAAACATGCTTGCACAAAATCAAGGCATGTTATTAAAGATTGACTATTTTTGTAACTTGAAAATATTGGCTCATAATAAAAACTGTTTTTCTAAAACATGTTTTCCAAATTTTCATCAAATAAAAAAACAAGATATACTTTAAGGCATAGTGTGTATGGATATGATCCACTACACAATCAAGATGAAATATCTAGTTTTTGACATAAAGCACTAAACTTGGTTTTGGATATAAGATATGTAAACTTGAAATACCAAGAACCAAATAGAATTTTGTCACAATGAAAATCTTTTCTTAACAAGAAAATCTTTTATGAAATGAAATTTTTATCATGAAAACAATTCTATCAAGAGTGTGTGTGTAATATGACTTGAGCAATCCACCAACTATTCTATCCTTTACATTTTAACTAAAACAAAAACAAAATCTTATACCTAGACACAAGTCTTCATCTTCTTGAAGTCTTCCCTTGAAGGCTTCTCATCTTCTTGACTTGGTCCAAGCTTGATCCAAAACTCCTTGGATCACCCCGTGCTAGCTCCAAATCTTGACATTTAATCTTTGTTAAGCTTTGCACCTACTAAGATCTTGATAAAGATTCTGTCACTAATTAAACAAGATCATTAGCAAATATAACTACATGAGTTGATCATCATCAAAACTAGAGTGATAGGCCTTTGGGCCAACACGGTAAGCCAAGCCCAAGTCCAAGCAAATTGTGGAGGTGCAAGTGTAGTTAAAAATGAAAAATTAGAGTTTTGTAAAAGGGATTTCGGAGAACGAAGCAATAGCTCATCGGAAAGAGCACGACGAGGAGAAGAAGATGACATGGTCGTTGGTGGCCAAGGTGGAGTATATGGTGGTGGGGAAGGTGGTGAAGTTGGTGGTGGAAGTGGGTTCCTTGGTGTTTCATGGTGGAAAAGAGGAAGAAGAAGATGATGGAGATGGTGGTGTTGTTGTTGGAATGGTGGAGGGGATGGAGGAGAAAAAGGTGGAAGAGTTGGTGGAGATGGTGGTGGAAATGGAGGGTGAAGGTGGTGGGTGGAGATGGCCGACCAAGGAAGCAAGGGGCTGCCATTTCGTTGGCTGCATGCTTGCTGGAAACAAAGGAGGAGAAGAAGAAATAAAGAAAGAGAGAGAAAGGAAGTGGGGTTTATATAAAGGAATGGAAATGAATATTATAATGTTGCCTTTCCCATCCTATTAATGAAACTTGCGTTTCATTCAAAAGAGCTGCGTCTCATATAGGTGGGATCCGCGTCTAGGCAAAAGAAAGCCAGACGCGGAAATAAAGCTGCGTCCAGGAAAAATGCGAAAGTCGCGTTGGTGAAAAAGACAAAAAGTCATGGTGACAAGTTGCAGGGCATAGCATTAAATACAGTATGGAGAGGATCTCTGCATTAAATGCGGAATCTAGGTTGGTGAAACTCGCGTCTAGTAAGGAGAGAGAAAAAATGGAAAAGTAGAATATCTGGATAAAATTCTGGTATCTGGGAAAACACCGAAAACTCCGGAAAAGTCCAAAAAATAAAGTAGCTTGGAAAACTTCCCAAAAATTCTCAAAAATAATAAATATTATATAAAGATTTTTGGTGAAATCAGTTTTCAGAAATTCAATCCAATTTCAAAATAAAAATCCTGAAGTCAACCGTCAATACCGGTCTACACCGGGTCGGCCAGATTTTGATAAAATCTGAAAAATCTCAGAAAATGCCAGAAAGGAGAAAATATAATTCTAAGAAGTAATATGAAAGCGGAATCTAGAAATTTAATTCCAATTGTAAACTAAAATTCTTGGAATCAACCAGTGATACTGGCCGACACCAAATCCAGTGGAATTTCGATAAATTTAGAAAATTCTCAAAAAAGTATTTAGATAGAAAATGTGATTTTAAGAAGTTATAGGAAAGCCGTTTTTAGAATTTCAACTCCGTTTGTAAATTAAAAATCTGAGAATCGGTCCGCGGTATTGGTCGACCCCGGTTTTGAAGATTTTTCAACTTAATTCAGGAAAATTCCAGAAAATCACGAAAAATCTAGAATATTAGAAAATGATGTTTGAAACTAAAATTGGTCAAATTGGAATAGCGAAAAGACCAAATCGAGCAATTCACTAGGATCGGGTTCCCGGTTCAGACTAGGGCTGACTCTGAGTTCACGAATCCAGATCTAAGGCAAAACGATCATATAAATAATTCATAATACAAAACAAATATAGGAAGTAAATCAAAAATACGACCAGAAAATACGAATACGCAACTAAGTACGTATTCCGGGAGCAGGGTGTTACACTCCATCCACCTTATAAAAAATTGCGTCCTCGCAATTTCGATAAGGGGAAGATGAACACAGAAAGGATAGGAATGAGGATTATGCCAATCAAGATATGAATAACTATGAGCAGTTCTCCCACATAGACAGAACGGCTAACTCAGGACTGAGGCTTCTTTGCACTTCTGCCGTATATAAACCCTCTGACGGTGGCACAATAATACTGACCTGATCTCTGCTTATAAAATAACACTGCCAGAACTTCAAAAGGCTAACCCATTCTGAATAATATAAAGTGAGCTGACTTGGTGAGATAATCAATAATACTTCAATAAGACTACGAACCAAAGCTGATGAAATCCATATAAATCTGTAGTGCTAAAATCCATAATATAATACAAAACCCTGCATGGCATGATGTTGTCCTTGATAAAGAGTCTGCAGTAGAATCACTGATGTGCTGCATACATACTAATTTCCCGAGAGTAAACCAGAATACCCAAGATAAGGAAAATCCTGATAATACTGAATATAAATCAAGAAGACAAATAATTAAAAATTTCCGTAAACTGGGCGTTGCTAATTCTGAAAGACGTAGTAAAGAATATAGAATAACTGTGAAGAATTCTGAATACTGACTTCTAAATGATAACCCGACTGCAGATGAAACATGTTTAAGATATATGGGCCTTGCAAGATTGGCCGAGTGGATCATTGACAAGGATCATGGCGATAGCTCATATACAGTGATGAAACTCTGTTCAGCGGATCCATGAAAGCACGCTAGGCAGAAGAAATCAGAGGAACGGGCTAGAGTGCTAAGCACTAAAGGAACTAGCCACGGACAAAGCCAAGTCTAGGTGAGGCTATCGCGTAACACAGCTCAGGTGTTAAGCATTAGGGTGCAGCGAAGCTAACGCTCTGCGAGGTTCGCACTTGGCGAGGTTCACAGGGCGAAGCCAGTGCGTAACACAACGCTAAATGCTAAGCACCAGGGTGTAGCGAAGTCCACACCCGGTTAGGTTCTCGGGTGACTAGAACACGACCCTCGCTTGGCGAGGCTAGCGAGCCCATGGTCCACCAAATCAATAAAGACGGCCAGAAGTTAGTGGCCCTGAGAACACTATCAAGAAATCATAATAACCGAAACAAGTCCCGTATGCGGTCTTCTAAATAATAACCTCACTGCAAATCAGCTCTGAGAATACCTGAGTTCCATGAACATAGTCGAAGAAATCATGATCGCTATCGGAGTAATAGAAATAAAAAAATACCATAACTCTGTCTGCCAGTAGTCCTGATTCTGAAATACTGTTATATACTGACACTCCTCATGTAATGATACAGTCTACCTGATTATATAAGCGATGACTATTCCGCTTGATGTACTGGTCTCCCATGATGTATCCATAAATACAAGAATATAATGCAAGGCTGAAGATCTATCCAATATAAGACAATGTGATGTACCAGAGTCGAGGAATGCCAGAACACAATGAGAGCGAACCACACCTGCTCTGTTGTTACCTCACTAGTCTACGCATATCTTAAGTTGGCATAAAGATTACTAAAATCAGAATAGTAAAAATAGAAGAGTTAGGAATCATGAAATAGGGAGGTAGACACGGACGGACTAGGATTGGTGATGATAGTGCAATGAGAAGGATATAATATAGAGAATTTACCAACTCCCGGACATACTAAGAATGGTGGACAATGGTTACGGTAAGTACTTTCAGGGTTCCTTTTCCAGATATTGAGCATCCTTCCTGTTCTCACTCCATCATATTGAGCATCCTGACTTCCTCTTCAATCAGATTATATGTTTGCCTCCTTCTACCATGTGCCCTAGCTCTTGGTCTCTTTTGTGTATAACTCCATGCTTGATGCTGGGGATGAAGCGAGATCATTCTGCCAGTAGGTCCTGGATTCCTTCCCAATGGTGATACTGGATGAGTTGATCTGATTAGTGCGATGTTCTCTGTCTCCTTGAACAGACAGTCACTTTTCAACTAATCTCTGAACCCGTATATGACATAATTCATAATCTTTCTGGCGGTTGTGTTGTAGGTACCCGGCTTCAGACAATACCCACATGTCATATGCTGAGGGCAAGATTGGAGGGATGTCTTAGTTAGTGGGGCATCTAGGGGCCTGTCTGAGCCATCAACTTCCATCAACTGAGAGGGTCTTTTTGTCAACTTCATCTGCATCTCATCCTGATCTTTCTTCTCCGGGTCCGTTCTACTTCCCGAGTGATGGCAAAAACTTGAGAATACTTCTTGGGCTGCTTGGAATTAAGAAACATCTTGATCCTCATCTTCAGTTCTTACTAAAATCTTACTTGCTCGGTTCTCCTTGTCAGCCACCATGTAAGACACCAACGGACTAAGCCTTAGGAATTTTGCAGTATACTTATCTACAATTCAATCTTCTTACTGCAATTTGATAATTCATTCCTTCATTTCTTCCTGAGCTATTACAGAGAAGAATCGTCTCATAGAAATCCTTCGAGAACTGGTCCCAAGTGATGAGCTTTTCTAGTCTCGCTGCTTCCGCCAACCATCATGTCTTAACTACATCTTTCAACTGAATCTTGGTTATTTCCACTTAGTTCTCGTCAGGGATTCGAGTTGCCTTCAGAAGATCCGTCATGTTTACCAGCCACTACTATGCATCCAGGGATTCTCCATGCCCGAAAAGATTGCTGGCTGTAATTTTCTGAAATCCAACATGTTGTCTGGCTTCTGTTCCCGGAGTGCAACCAATAGCCTTTGGTGCGGGACCTTCGTCCGTTCTTGTTAGTTTTTCATCATATTTTGCAGAAATCATCTCAAATCAACACTTCCTCCATTAGGGCCACTCTAAGAAGAACTAGAACCGTTATGATTCCCCATCTTTTTATGTCTGAGTTGGTCTAAGAATAACGAGAAACTGAAGTATGAAAGGATGGGAGAACTTCAGAATTCAAGGGTAAGATTATCAAGAGAGAATGGATAACTTTATACTTGTAGTTGGATTGTATAACTATGACTCATGCATTCCAGTTGCAAATTGCTTTACCATTAATTTGCCGACTGGTTGTACTGGGGATGTGAGAGCCTAAGCTCTGATACCACCCTGTAACGCCCCGATCCGGCGGGTACGGAGACGTTACTGCGACGTATATACGCAGGTCAGAAATACCCTCACGTATATACGCTAAGCATCAGTACATGCAAGAATCAGAGTACGGAAGTACGTGGTGCATTATACATTCCAACACATGAGTACAGTTACAAAGTTATCACCAGAGGTGACACAATATTACATGAATATTACAGCACCAATATGGCGCAATTGCGAGAATACAAGGATGTACAAGTATGAACAGTATAAATGGAGAGGCTCAGAGTCATAATAGGAAAACTCTAGAGCCGAGCAGGGGGGCCTGGAAGGATGCGGCTCTGAACGGTCTGCTGGAGATCCACGCTACCGCTGCGCCACTCTGATCAGCAACTGAGAGAATCCACACGCTCCAAGCTCCAAGACCTGGACATGAGGATCCAGAGGAGTAGAACTCCCCGGCGAGTGGTGATGCGAAAGCCAGATGGCGAGTATGGATAAGCACATGTGTATCGATAAATCTGGATTATAAACATGAAAACCGTGTCGTAGGCACAAGCATGCAGGAGCAAGTAGATGTACAACATATGATATCAAGCAGGGAAGACTCATAGTTGATCAGATAAGAGCAGGAGACTAATGGAATAGAACACGAGTGGTGAAGCAGGAAGTAAGCAGGTATAGTATAATAATCATAAAACCGGAAATCCGAAGTAAAACCCGATACAGGCAAACATGGCAAAGCATATTACGGATCCAAAGCTGTCATCTTTTATTATTATTATTACTCGTCTTACCCTGATGTCTAGATGTGTGAACTAGCGTCCCAGCACACATATATCCACATCTGAGTAAAGCAAGGTTGTTATTAGAAACCAACGGGGGTATCAACGAACAATGTTTACAGTGGGTCCCGTACATACCCGGGACCACGGCTCTGGATTGTTCCGTTGCTTGGTGGACGGAACCTGCTGCAAGGCGATCAGGAGGGTCTTATAGAATGCCCTTATCAAGATGGTACTAGGAAGGAGGGAGCCAGCACTCCCCTCGGTCACCGGAGGTCCACAGGTCAGACCGGAAGTTTTAGTTGCACAACATGCCTAGTACCACTGTAAACACGAACATATATTGATAGCCGCAAGTTTCCCCCGACCCGATGCAAGTTGTTTCTTTTTATGATTTATTATGTAGTTATCAATTTTACGGGAATAGCAGGTGCAAGACATGATCAGGAGTTCAGGAGTACATGAGTACTGCAGATTTAGGTCACTGTACAAGTATAATACAGGATAACATGTACAAGATTCAAGTCACTGTATGTAATACAGGATAACAAGTATAGTATTCCCGTAAATATGATAATCACAGGTCAAGTATTAATATTTCAAGAGGCAAGTGATAAGTCATGTTATAATAAGAAGAAGTGCCAAGTAGCAAGTAGGGTGTCAGGTGATGACACATCAGTTGACAAGTGATATAGACAAGTGTCAGGTATTAGCATGGTAGGTGATAGGTATCAAGTAAGAGCATATCAAGTGTTAATATATCAAGCATGTACTTGTCAAGTGATAGAATAATAGCTGAACACGATCAAAGAAAGGGTTAGTTCCAAACAGCATAAATCGTGAATAATACAAGTCGACCCGATGAAATGGGAAAGTCAAGAGGAAAGCGAGAACACTCGCCTAAATCCTTGAAAAACACAGTGAAATCCCCGATCTCCAGAATCTAGGAAATCAACGCGTTAGAAAGAAAGTGATAGAGAGAGGAAAAAAAATCAAGAGAGAGAAAGATAATGAGAGAGAGGAGAGAGAAAGAGAGAACTAGAGAGAAGTACATGGAGAGAGAGTGTGTACAGGGGACGCGAGTTTGAGAGTGAGACGCGGGGGTCGCAGACGAGGGAGACGCGTCGCGTAGATGCCACAAATGCGAGGTTTGAGACCCGCGTTCAAGTCAGGACACGAGGAGAACGCGGACGCGGACGTAGGTTCCGCGTCACGTTAACACGAGAAGAACACGGACGCGGGCATAAGCTCCGCGTCGTGTTGACACGAGAAGGACACAGACGCGTGCATGAGCTCCACGCCACGTCAATACAGGAACACGAAGGCCGCGTTATACAAATATCAAGAACGTGAAGATTCGCGTTAAGGAATTGTCTAGACGCGGGGTAAACTCCGCGTCTAGCAATCAACAGAGAGAAAGAGAGAGACAGGGAAAGAGGGAGAGTAAGACGCAGGGAAAGGGGGAGATGGGACGCAGGTCTTGGGATACGTAAGGATGAAAATAAGGGAAAGAAAAGAAAGAAAGAAAGAAGGAAGGAAAATGAAGGAAGAAGGAAAGAAAGAAAGGAAAGAAGAGAAGAGAAGGGAAGGGGGTGGTAGCCGGCCATGGCCGGTGGTCGCCGGCGGCGGCCGGAGGTGGCCGGAGATGGCCGGAATCCGGTAAGCCAAGCCCAAGTCCAAGCAAATTGTAGAGGTGCAAGTGTAGTTAAAAATGAAAAATTGGAGTTTTGTAAAAGGGATTTCGGAGAGCGAAGCAATAGCTCGTAGGAAAAAGCACAACGAGGAGAAGAAGATGACATGGTCGTTGGTGGCCAAGGTGGAGTATATGGTGGTGGGAAAGGTGGTGAAGTGGTGGTGGAAGTGGGTTCCTTGGTGTTTCATGGTAGAAAAGAGGAAGAAGAAGATGATGGAGATGGTGTTGTTGTTGTTGGAATGGTGGAGGAGATGGAGGAGAAAAAGGTGGAAGAGTTGGTGGAGATGGTGGTGGAAATGGAGGGTGAAGGTGGTGGGTGGAGATGGCCGACCAAGGAAGCAAGGGGCTGCCATTTCGTTGGCTGCATGCTTGCTGGAAACAAAGGAGGAGAAGAAGAAATAAAGAAAGAGAGAGAAAGGAAGTGGGTTATATAAAGGAATGGAAATGAATATTATAATGTTGCCTTTCCCATCCTATTAATGAAACTTGCGTTTCATTCAAAAGAGCTGCGTCTCATATAGGTGGGATCCGCGTCTAGGCAAAAGAAAGCCAGACGCGGAAATAAAGCTGCGTCCAGGAAAAATGCGAAAGTCGCGTTGGTGAAAAAGACAAAAAGTCATGTGACAAGTTGTAGGGCATAGCATTAAATACAGTATGGAGAGGATCTCTGCATTAAATGTGGAATCCAGGTTGGTGAAACTCGCGTCTAGCGAGGAGAGAAAAAAATGGAAAAGTAGAATATCTGGATAAAATTCCGGTATCTGGGAAAACACCGAAAACTCCGGAAAAGTCCAAAAAATAAAGTAGCTTGGAAAGCTTCCCAAAAATTCTCAATAATAATAAATATTATATAAAGATTTTGGTGAAATCGGTTTTTAGAAATTCAATCCCATTTTTAAAATAAAAATCTTAAAGTCAACGTCAATACCGGTCTACACCGGGTCGGCCAGATTTTGATAAAATCTGAAAAATCTCAGAAAATACCAGAAAGGAGAAAATATAATTCTAAGAAGTAATATGAAAGCGGAATTCAGAAATTGATTCCAATTGTAAACTAAAATTCTTGGAATCAACCAGTGATACTGGCCGACACCAAATCCAGTGGAATTTCGATAAATTTAGAAAATTCTCAAAAAAGTATTTAGATAGAAAATGTGATTTTAAAAGTTACAGAAAGGAAAGCCGTTTTAGAATTTCAACTCCGTTTATAAATTAAAAATCCGAAAATCGGTCCGCGGTATTGGTCGACCCCGGTTTTGAAGATTTTCAACTTAATTCAAGAAAATTCCAGAAAATCACAAAAAATCTAGAATATTAGAAAATGATGTTTGAAACTGAAATCGGTCAAATCAGAATAGCGAAAAGATCAAATCGTGCAATTCACTAGGATCGGGTTCCCGGTTCAGATTAGGGCTGACTCCGAGTTCACGAATCCAGATCTAAGGCAAAACGATCATATAAATAATTCATAATACAAAACAAATACAGGAAGTAAATCAAAAATACGACCAAAAAATATGAATACGCAACTAAGTACGTATTCCGGGAGCGGGGTGTTACACTTTCTCTCTCTAGATTTTCTCTCTAGAAATCACTCTCTCCAGACTTTCTCTCTCTACCCTCTCTCTAGAAATCTCTCTTTCTCTCTCTACACTTTCTCTCTCTAGAAATCCCTCTTCTCTCTAGAAACTTTCTCTTTCTAGAAATCTCTTTCTCTCTCTCCTTTCTTATTCTCTCAAATATGTATTTATATATATATATTATTATATTATTATATATATTTATTGGGATTGTTGGCTTGATCGTGGTGTTCGTAAATTTCCCGGATATTACTCAGCATTGCGTTCCAGTATTGAGGCGAGTACAGTTTCTTTTTAACATACATTTATTTTATCATTATGCGAGTGCTTATTATTAATTTAAAAATAATTACCCTTGTATTTATAACATGATATTGACATGTGGATATTTTAATATGTCTAACACTTGCTATGGTAATTTTTAGTACATGACTCCATGCTATATTTGACACCGATAATTGCCATGCTACATATGACCCCGATACTTGCCATGCTATATTTGACATATGATACCCGACATCAGTACTTGCCATGCTATATTTATCATATGATACGTGACACCGGTACTTGCTATGCTATACTTATTACTTGATATAAGATACCGGTATTTGCCATGCTATACATAACACATGATATATAACACCCGATACTTGACACCTAACACCTGGCACCTGTATTACCTGGCATATGCATGATTATTATATTTTTACCAGACATCTGGTACTCCTGTATCTCCTGTAATCCTGTACTCCTGTATCTCCTATGCTCCTAGACTCCTATACTCCTGAACCCCTGAAAAAGGTTGACTCCTGATATTATACTCATGATATATACTCCCGTAGTTGGATGATCATGGTCATACTGTATACACTTGTGGACATTATCTTTGGGCAATATATATAATGAAAATACTCAACTTACACTGGGTGGGGGAAACTGATGGAAACCATTATGATGTCATATTTATAATGGTGATATTTCTGAAGTGTCGCGTGGGGCGCGTAATGATTAGTCTTCGGAAGTAGTAGCCTGAATCTGAAGTGTCGTGTGGGGCGCGTAATGATAAGTCCCCGGAAGCAGTAGCCTGTACTCCTGAGCTAGTCCCGAGCAGAGACGGGACCCACTATAAATATGAGTCGTCAGATTTATCAGTTTCCAAATAATAAACTCGTCTTATTCATAAGTGGATGTATGCGTGCCGGTAGCACATACAAAACCATATGAATCAGATGAATAACATAAAAAACCAAACAGTAATAAGGTTAGGAACGTGTGATATTTGGTCTCTCCTTTGTTTGGGTCCTGGTACTCACATATCAGACTCGGGTAAGTTCTATAAAGTGCGAACTCTTGTATGGACTATCAGCGATGTGAGGCGCTGGTAGGGAGGCGATTGAAATATCAAACGGTACTGACTATTATTATTGGATAATACAAAATGCTATACCTCTATATTTCAGTTATAGTGTTATGTTCTGAGTTGACACCCTGCATTATGACATATGATATATGTGGCACAAGGATTACTACTGACACACTCTAGTTTTGTTACCCTGAGGGCAACTCAAGTTGTATGAATTCACATGATGGTGACATCAGATGTGGTATATAAATGAGGGTTTCCTTGTTTGGATTATCCCCTCGACGTACTAACCCTATGAATCTATAATTTGAGCTTATACAACTAGTTTGTCCATACTTATATTTATCGCGTGTTTAGCGTATTTATCACATGTTTAATATATTTGTCGCATGATTATGTATACCTATGCTCTCTATACCGTTTTCATGCATGTTTTTCGATTCAGATTTACTGATATACATGTATTTACTGATCTCAGATTAACTGTCATTTCCTTTATGTTACTTGTCATTTCTTGTACCTGCATGCCTGGACCACATCACTTGATCATGTGCACGTGTGCCTGTTATGCACGCCATCTGGCTTTATCTTTGTACTCGCTGGGGTTGCTAACAACCCTGGATTCTCATGTCCAGATCCTGGAGTCTGGACCGTAGCCCTGCTATACCTGATCACAGTGGCACAGCGGGAGCGTGGATTAGCAGTTGCCCTATCTGGACTCTCCTTCTTCCAGCCTCCCTTGATCGCCTCGCGAGATTCTCATCTTGCTACTCGTGAGTATTTTCTCGTATTTCATATTGTGCATCCTGCTTTTGTGCTTCTTAGTGATCATATATTCTTGAGATATTATATCATGCCTTGTGATAACTGTGTACTGGTGTTATTATTGCTGGATTGTATATTACCACTGTGCTTTCGTACTCTGATTCCTGCCTATACTGATGCTTAGCGTATGTACGTGAGGGTATCTCCGACCTGCGTATATACGTCGCAGTAACGTCTCCGTACCCGCGGGATCGGGGCGTTATATTATTAGATCACCAAGATTGTAATCTTTTCTCTGATTTGGCTTTGTGCCTATCCTCTTGTGTAGAGGTGATTGTGTTTGAGAGAGAAGTAGTATACTACAAGTGTAGAGTTGTAATTCCTTAGTGGAGGTCTCTTTGTGGAAAGTCCTGCGTGGACTTAATGGAAATCCTTCTGTGTGAAGGCGGGGACGTAGAGCAGTGGCTCGAACCTCGAAATATATCTTGTTGTTTGTGTTTGATCCACTATCTCTCAACTCTATCTCTCTTATATTTTACATTACTTTATATTGCACATATTCATATGCTAGATATAGTTGTGTGCGCCCACACTTGTGTTGAACCAAGAGAGCTTCATATAGCACCTCAACTCTTAATTTAGAGGAATCTTGAGGAGATAGTCCAGAGCCCTTCACCGAAAATTCGGCTACACTCTTTGGTTATACCTTGTGCATTAGCTTAATAGTTTTAGTTTGCATAAATAGTTTTTAATTTCGCATCATTATCTTTAGATTAGCTGATACATCTATGCACCCCCCTCTAGGTGTATTTCATCTCACACTAGTTTTCAACCAAGAGAGCTATAATGGCACCTCAACTCTTAATTTAGAGGAATCTTGAGGAGTTAGTCCAGAGCCCTTCACCAAAAATTCGGTTACACTCTTGTGTTATACTTAGTGTGTTTGCTTAATAGTTTTTAATTCCGCATTAGTTTGCATTAGATTAGCTTGTCACCTATTCACCCCCTCTAGGTGACCTCCAAGTGGTATCAGAGGTTGGTTCTCTTGATTTGGGTCTAACAACCTTAAGTTAAAGATCCTCATATAGCTAATCACAATATTTGTTTACACACACATATGGATTTCATGACACCTCCTATGTTTGACATTCTTAATATCCAAACTTGTAAAGTTAAGATGTCTATGTACCTAAAAGCCGTAGGGATTCATGTTTATTTTGTCACTATTAAATATTCATATTTTATAAATGAAAAAAAAACCTTGAGGCTAATACAAAAGCCATCCATGCATTAAAGAGTACCCTAAATGATGAATATTTTTCTAGGGTTGCTAACTTTGATTCGACTTTTGTAGTTTGGAACACTCTTGTCTCCTTGGTGAATAAAAGCAATACTACATGGGGAGTGACTCGGATGAAGGAAGTGATGCTTCCAACACATGTTATATGGTCCAAGGAGATGACCCTTGAGGTAACCTCCGAATCCGAGCTTGATGAAGATGTTGACATGCCATATGATAAACTTGTTATGTTTTGTCAACAACTTCTTAAAAAATATGAATTGTTAAAATGGAAAATAAAAGTTTGAAAAATAAAAATGATTTGGTTTTAAAAGAAAAAGATTCTTTTAAATATAAATTTAAAATTGTTTCAAAAGAAAATGAAGTTTTGAAAAATCAAGTTATTTTAATTGAAAAAGAAAAGGAATTGCCTTATAGGAAAATAACTCTTTGAAAAAAATATTTTGAAAGAAAAAATATTTCTATTTTAAAATGAAAAGGGATTTTGTGTCTCATGTCTCTTCTTTCAAAATTAATAATGATATTTCTATTATAAAAAAGAATATTGATTGTTTGGGCTCCACTTTGAGCCAATGTGCTATTGATCATTCTAGATTGGAATCCATGTTTCGTTAGAAACAAATTCCACATGTTTATGCACATACCTCACCGCAAACATATGCACACCATGCTCATACTCACACCACTCATATGCATGCTAGAGTGTACAAATGTACACATTGTGGCCGCAAAGGCCATCTTGCAAGATTTTGCTTTGATAGATTATATTCTATAAATGTTGCAAATAAAAATGTTTGGGTTCCTTATGATGCTAACCCTCGTGGACCCAAAAAGAAATGGTACCAAAATTCTCACCTCTTATTTTGATGTAGGTGCGGGCTCTCACAAAATGTGAGAGGGTTGGTGCCTTGGTGGTGGATGCATGTGGAGCTAGATGGACATACCAAATTGATGCATCACTATCGAGGATGTTTGGTGGGAGGACTATCATGTTTTGAAGACCTAGAGATTGGTTCATATAGTTTGATAACTATCTCTAACTCTCATTTTATTTACATGCTTTTTATCATTAATTGTTAGCATATTTTGGTTTTAATACTCATTATGTGAAATGCAATGTTATTAGACATGTGATATAAATAGATAGTCTTTGAGACACACCCATAATATATGGATTCATACTTTTGTGTTCTCACTTTAGTTTAACTACTATATATATACTAGTTCTAAAAACACGTGCATTTAGCCTAATGATCATGTTTGTTTTATGCTTCATGTGGTGATTACATATTTAGATGTGGTTTTCGTTAAAAACTTGTGTTTATACTTGTGCAAGTAGTGAGCTACACTTGATTATTATGTGTTTGTACTTCATTGCTCATTTGTACTCATTACATGTACTTGTATAACCTAGTTTTTTATGATTCTTATATTTATACTTGTTTTCCTATTTTTGTACATGTTTAGCTTCATGTATATATTATTTTTGTCTAAAACTAATAGATATACATGTATATCCTTGAGTCACTTGCTTTCAAGTAAAATTCTATTATGGACTCGTTTTTATTTGGGATATGTGTGTGTAACTTTTAGTTTTGACAAAACATACATATACCTAGAAGCTTGTTTAGTTTTTATGAAAATTTAGTTTTGATGATTTTCTTGTTATTGATAAAAGAATTTCATGTTTGTTTTGAGCCTTATTGATTTGTTTCATGAATATGCTACTCACATGATATTTATGCACTCACATTACTTTTTGTTTACTCATGACTTTGTTTCATGAGCACATTTTGTGACTTATAGATCTTGAGTGACAATTTTTGTGTATTAAGCATGCATCATGGGATATATGATTTGGTTTCATATTTTGAAGAATCTTTAACTAGTTTTTGAAAAATTATTTTAAACTAGTTTCTTGATTCTTCAATTGGTAGAGTTTTCAAACATGTTAAATTATTTTCAAACTCTTATTTTTTGAAAACCCTACCAACCAAGGGTGGTTGGATGGACGATAATGTCTTGTATGCTCTTTAATGAAAATCTATTTAAATATGTGCATGAATATGGTGGTAGTTATGATATATACATGATTTTAATGAAAATTCATTATTTGCATACTCATATCTGTTTTCTTATATATGTATGATTCAAATTTCAAGTGATATTTTCATACATACATATATATGACTTATTGTGCTAAGATTAAAAATGTCTACTTTTTATAGCACAAATTTTCATGATAAGCTTGATTTAGTTCTTAGTGTCATTATTTTTCAATTGGCATCATATACAAGCTTATGCACTATTTCAAAAAAAAAGGAGGAAAAGTTCTTTTAAAACTTAAAATGATTTCACAATATTTATGTTTTCTTACAAGTTGTATTCATGTTGATGTTTACCTATAAAATAATGTTTATATTTACCTACAAGTGGTATATCAATATTTGTTACCTACTAGTGGTATCAAGATTTGTTTTGTTGAAAAATTTGTTTTAAAAAGGTTTTTAAAATTTGTTTGAAACTTATATGCAAGGGGAGCTTAACATCTCCTCTACATATAAATTTATGTTGAGTGTATCTTACATTGAGGAGCTTGACCTCTCTTCTTTATGTCATACCTCCGTCTATGCATTGTATATTATGCTTGTGTGGGTTATGGTCTAGTTATCCCTTCTCCATATAATGCATGTATGCAGGGGGGCTAACTTAACGTCTCTCCTCTTCATGAATGTATATCGTATATACATCTTTCTTGTTTTTACCCCTTTGTTGATGAATTGACAAAAATGGGGAGAAGAATTTAGAGCTTATATAAGTATGCTTTGTTTTTATTTACGCATATATGTTTAGTTTATATGAGCCTTCATTGAATATCTTTATATTTATTTGCTATGCATGAGTTAAGGGGGAGCTTCTATGAAGCTTATCTTTAATCCATGCATATATAACTCCATGAGTTTTGTCATCATCATAAATGGGGAGATTGTTGGCCCAAAGGGCCATCACTCTAGTTTTGATGATGATTAATGAAAGCACACCTAGAGGGGGGGGTGAATAGGTGTACGGCTAATCTAATGAACTAAATGCGAAAATTAAAACTAAATTGCAATAACACTTAATTCAACCAATGAGTGTAGCCGAATTCCCGGTGAAGGGCTCTGGACTAACTCCTCTTGATTCCTCTGAATAAAACTTGAGGCGCTATATGAAGCTCTCGTGGTTAAACACAAGTGAGGAACATAAACACACAAGCATATAAATGATATGGCAATATGAATCAATGCACAAAGTAATAGAGAGAGAGAGAGTTAGAGTCAATGGATCAAATGCAAACAACAAGATTTGTTTTGAGGTTCGAGCCACTGCTCTACGTCCCCGCCTTCACACAGAAGGATTTCCAATCCACTAACTTGTCCACACAAGACTCCCACACAGGGAACCTCCACTGAGGATTTGGGGCAATACAACCGAGAGTACACAACTCCTCTCTCAACCAATACAACCTCTCACTAGAGGCAATACAAACACCACCTCACACAAGAGGGGTAGGCACTTAGCCAAATAACCACAATCCACCTCACACTTGAGGGATACCAACACCAACTCACACTAGAGGGAGCTAAACACAATCTCTACCTCTCACTAGAGGGAGCCAACCACCACTCCAAAATCAACCTCTACACAAGAGGGATACCACAAGTAAGGAGGGTTTACAATCTTAGTGGTTTCCACAACCACAAACTAATTTTCCACAAATAAAAGATCCTAATAGATAGGATAGCAAGATATGGCTCAAGTGTGGAAAACAAAGAGTTTGAAAATCAAAAACTCAAAGAAAAACTCTTGGAAAAACTTCTAGAATAGATAGAAAAATATAGATCAAAAACCAATCCCAAAAGACTTTCCTTTTTCTTGATTTTTCAAACCCTTTTTGAAACAAATAAAGATGAAAACTTTTGGGCTCTAAAAACACTTTTGAAAACTTGTATAGAACACTTGTAGATAGGAGAATTTTTGCTCTTCAAAATCTTCACCAAATCAGCTCTCAAATGGGGTATTTATAACCCCTTGAAAAAAACTAGCCGTTGGCTGCTGACTAGGCCAGAATTGGCCTTCCGGTCGACCGGCCAACGGTCAAAAAAACTGACCGTTGAGCCTTCCGGTCGACCGCCCGGTCGACCGCCCTTACCGAGAGTAAGGGGACTTCAGTCGATCGACCGCACGGTCGACGGCCAAACCCAATGGCCTTTGTGCACGTCTCGTGCACGTTTAGTCGACCGTTCCGGTCGACCGGCTCCTGGTCCGGTCGACCGGTCGGTCGACCGCCAGAGCCTGGCAGAAACAATTTAGGGACTGAAAAACTGGGTTTTTAATTCTCAAATAAATCACGTAAATCTCTAAAAATCCACAAAAATGTTTTAGCATCATACTTTGATATACAAACATGTGTGAAGAAATTCAACACATATTTCAAACAATTTGAACCATTTTGTGTTATGAAATTTTGCCGAAAACCAAAATCCGTATTTTCCAAAACTTGGGTTTTTGAATTGAAAATACGTTTTGTCCAAAACTCATCCAATTACAAAAACATGATATTTAAACAACTTTAAGCATATAGTATATTGATATAATCCAATATACATGAAGTAGATATATATCAATGTTTTTGACTTAAAAACCAAAAATACGTTTTGTTAAAATACCAAAACACCAAACTCATGAAATAGACTATCAAACTAAGTTTGTTTAAATACTTGAAGCATACATGTATATAGAACATATCTAATATACATTAAACTATGTAAACTTATTTTGATACTATCTATTCATGAAAATCAAGATCGGTTAAACCAAAACCGAAAACCAATAAACCAAATCATGAAACGTGTGTGTGTTGTGAACTTGAGCATACCACACTATTCTAATCTTTACAAATGGATCTAAACACAAAACTAAACTATGTACTGAAGTCTTCTTGACGAACTCCGTATTCAAGTTGACTCGATCCAAATCGTGATCCACCGAGCTTGACTCCAACGAGTGTTAGATATAACTTTGACACTCGGGCTCTTGAATCACCATGTGAAAAGCTCCAAAACACCTTTGTTGAAGCTAATCACCTAGTAATATCTTGATTAGAGATCTAAAACTAAACATCACAAGATTATTAGTAAACATAACTACATGAGTTAATCATCATCAAACTAGAGTGGAAGGCCTCTGGGCCAACAATCTCCCCTTTTTGATGATGACAAAACTCATGGAGTTATATATGCATGGATTAAAGTTAAGCTTCAAAGAAGCTCCCCCTTAACTCATGCATAGCAATAAACAATAATATATGCAATAAATATTAAACATGAATATGCATAGATATGCATAAAACAATGAAATGAACATGCTTTTAATACCAAATAAAAAACATGCTCTTGATACCAAACATGAAATGCATCAACATGCATAAAACAAACTCTTGATACCAAAATAAATTATTTCTTTTTCATAAACTTGTTCTTTAAATAATGCTCTTAATACCAATAAAAAACAATATCAATAAAAAGAACAAATTATGTTTCTAGATACTAGTATTCATCACTCTTGATACCATTATCAACAAAACATAAAATAAACTTTCTCTTGATACCAATATGAAAACATGCATATAAACTCAAATACTTCTCCACCTTTTTTTCAATCATCAACAAAGGGGTTGAAGCCTACAAAGTTGAAAAATTTTGATGATGGACAAGCATTTATACAGAGTTATGATTACTCAACCTCAGTTGAAGAATTTGGGTATTTTGTGTATTTTTAGAATAATTGTTAAAAGCCTTGAACACACACACAAATACCTATATAGTCGACTTGACCTCTAACTATAGTCGACTAATCTAACTTATAGTCGACTTGAGAAAATCCCTAGTCGACTAAGTTCTTCTAAAACAAATATCCCAACTTTCTGTTTATATTCTGGCATCAGAATTAGTCGACTTGACCTCTAAGTATAGTCGACTAACCCCTTCTATAGTCGACTACTCATGTCTATATAGTCGACCAAAAACAGTTTTCCAGAACTTAGTATCCGTATCAGCCTATGTATAGTCGACTTTCCCATATATTAGTCGACTAACCTTTGTAAATTTTGTTCTTCTAGTCGACTACCCTCCTACCCTAGTCGACTAATAGCAGTTTCTAACTACTGTGCAGTTGGTGAATTCTGGTATTTTTATCCAACGTTTTAAATTCAAATTTGTCCTGATAACTACCCTAACTGACTATAGATTTCACCTATAAATAGGGGTGTTGTCCTAGGATCAATTCACCATTAAAATTTCAAGTTTTCAGCCTAAAAACTCTCTTCAAAATTCTGTTTTTCTGAAAACTGTTCCACTTTCTGTTTCTTCACCAATTCCTACTCTATTGTGAAGAATTCTGAAAGTCCACCTATAAGAGACCTTGTCCACAAGCACATTCAGATTCAAGGCTTATAGAATCAGTTGTAATCATTCAAAGAGGAGCATTGTACAAGGGCGTCTTCTTGGTGTAGAAGAGAAGTTGTACAAGGTGTTTGTTCTCTTGGTTGTAAGAGGAGTTGTACACATTTGGCAAAGGGCTTTTTGTCAAGTGGTGTACAAGGTGTTGGTTTTGGGTGTATCCAAATCAGGAAAGGAAAATCTCAAGCGGTTTGCTTGGGGACTGGATGTAGGTCACAAGGACCGAACCAGGATAAATCTCTTGTCTTTGCGTTTGCATTATTTTCTGAGTTTTATCTTGTGAATTTCTATTTCTTGCAAGTAGTTTCATTTAAATTTTTATAAACACTATTCACCCCCCTCTAGTGTTTGTGTTGCTTGAATATAGATCCTACATTTGGTATCAGAGCAAGGATGGCAACGGAGTTCCCTTCATCATAATTCAAAGAAGGACATTCTACACAACGTCCACCGCTATTTGACGGATCCAACTACAACTATTGAAAGTGTAGAATGAAGATCTACTTGCAATCGCTCAACTACGAACTTTGAATATCGTAGAAGCACCGTACACCAAGCCAACAACCAACTACAACGCTTGGGTGATGATCAAAAGAAGAATGCGAACCTTGACGCCAAAGCGATGAATGCTTTATTATGTGCCTTAACCAAAGAAGAATTCAACCGTGTGTCAACAGCCACTTCTGCAAATCAAATATGGCCACTCTTCAGGTAACACATGAAGGCACAAATAAAGTTAAAGAATCTAAGATTTCTGTTCTTGTCCACAGGTTTGAACTATTCAAAATGAAGGAGAATGAAACCATCTCAGAAATGGTTACACGATTCACCGACATAACCAATTCCTTAGCATCCCTGGAAGGAATACACCCAAGTCGAAAAAGTTCGCAAGATCCTTCGTGCACTCACACTAGATTGGGAGAAGAAGACTACTGCAATAGAAGAAGTGAATGATCTCTCAACAATATCATTAGAAAACCTTATTGGTAATCTAATGGCATATGAAGTACAACTCGAAGATAGAAAGAAGGACGAACAACAACTTCAATCCAAGAAGAAAGTACTTGCCTTCCATACACCTTAGATATGGACAATTCAGATGACGATGAAGAAGAGATGCGATGCATTCAAGAAAATTCAAAGGGTTCTTAAAACGAGGTAAATTTAAAAAGAATAAAGATACTAATGATAATCTATTTGTTTTAAGTGTAACAAACCAGGTCACATAAAGAAAGATTGCCCATTGATGAAATCAAAAGGACATTTCAAGAATTTCAATAAGTTCAACAAGAAGAAGAAAGCCTTCCAAGCAACTTGGGATGATAACGACTCATCTTCCTCTGACGAAGAAGAAGCCACTGAAACCGCCATATCTGCTTCATGGCCCAAGAACATGAGGTACAAGATTATGATGAATTATTAGAAGCTTTGAATGAACTTTTTAATAATTTCAAAATGAAAAGATTAAAAATAAAGTTTTAACAAAGGAAAATGAAAGACTCAACAATGAAAATGCAATTTTTGTTTCTCAAACATCTTCTTTAAATTCTCAAAAGATGATTTGAAAAAGTTATTTCATCTTTAAAAAGAGATAATGAAATTTTCTTAAAAGAGAATTCTTTGCTTAAAAAGGAAACTATTTCTTTAAATTCTAGAATTACTATTTTAGATAAAGAAATGACTAGTTTCAAAATTAAGTATGAAGATCTTTTGAAAAATGTGACTAAATTTAATAAAGGAAAAGAGAATTTAAATGATTTATTATCTTATCAAAAGATGTCAAATAATCATTTTGGTTTTGGTTTTTCAAAAGATAAGATTTACAAACCTACTCATGTTGGTCTTGGATTTTCAAAAACTAATTTTGTAAAATCTACACATCTTTATAATAATCATCCATATAATTCTTTTGTGAAAAGAAATACTATTTCAAAAAGAATTAAATGCAAATATATATGGGTTCCTAAGAATCTAAATAATGTTGATAAAAATGTTTATATTTGTAGGCTGTCTAAAAATCACTAAAAGACAAGCCATTAAAAAGCAGAGTTTCAAGTTCTAGACGCGAAGGCTCAGCACCAAGGCGCGAGGGCTCGACACCCTCGTCTCAGCATCAAGGCGCATGGGCTCGACACCCGCGTCTCAACATCAAGGCGCGTGGGCTCGACACCCGCGTCTCAACATCAAGGCGCGTGGGCTCGACACCCGCGTCTAAACATCAAGGCGCGTGGGCTCGACACCCGCGTCTCAACATCAAGGCGCGTGGGCTCGACACCCGCGTCTCAACATCAAGGCGCGTGGGCTCGACACCCGCGTCTCAACCTCAAGGCACGTGGGCTCGACACCCGCGTCTCGCGCCTCGGTTATAACCGCCCTGGTTATTGGGCCAGTCACCGCCCACATAGCGGGGAAGTGGGAAGTTGGCCCTCATCGTGGAGCATTTTTAGGGGGCACGTTCACCCCCTAGAACCTCTATAAATAGCCTCGTTTGCTATGAGGTCGAAAAAAAAATCAGAGAAGAGAGGGGATAGACACAAGGGCGATCAGAAAGGCATCTGGCATCAGAAGATCACAGAGAAAGACAGATCGTGACAGGAGAGAGCTCAACTCTTCGTCAAGCTTGCTGCGTACAAGCTGCTCTTTGCCTACCTTCTCTTTGAGAGTTTTGGTAGATAGAGCTGTGCTACTCCCTCTACCAGCCAAAGAGAAGATTCCCTGACGATCCCGACGGTCATCCGGTCAACGGAGAACAAGATTCACTCTCCACCGCCACACACGAAGAACCTAGCACTAAACAAAGGGAGGATTCAAGGCTCAACATCCTCCCTCCCTTGTAACTGGAAGGAAAAAGCAGTTTTGTTGTAATTTTTTCATCTGATTCAAGGAAAATTTTACAGTAAAGACTTCTTTCCCTTTTTTCCGGCGCGTACAAGAGATGGCGACTCCGCTGGGGACTACATTTGTCACTGATGAGCAAATCGTGGCGCAGGATGACGTCCTCCGTAAGGGGAAGATGGTCGAATCGCTCATTGTCGAGTTCGACCAGGCGAAGTACGAAGAGTTTCTCTCTTCCGGCTCCAATAGCCCAAAGACCCGTGTCTGCCGCCGGGTCTCGACGGGGAATGGCCCCGAAGCCCGATCTGTGGCTCTCTCGGGCGCCCCTGCTGCCAACTGTGCCAAGAAAGGTGCACTCGCCAACGCCTCTCAGAAGGCCCCGCGTGGCCCCAGGCACAACTGCCGCTGCGATCAACCGCGCAGCACTGAACACCCGCGTCAGCGTCTCTCAGGAGACCCGCGTGGTTAAAGTCTCTGATGTTCAGCATCAGGATGTTGTTGGTCTCTCTCCACCTCCGCGACGCAACCGGAACGCTGAGCGTCGACAGAGGAGACGTACGCGCCAGCTGCAAGTTGGAACCTCTTGTTGTCTGACTGAGGCTGGACGCAGCATACAAACTGGCGCCTTGCTCGCGCCCCGCGAAGTCCGCGTTTGGCAGCCCAAACGCGAGATTCCTTCAGTTAGGTCCTCTGAGGACCAACTCACCAAACGCCAAGGTGAAGCCTCTGCACCTTGTCAAGCACAAGAGGCACGCGCCTATAGACGTGGGGCCCAGCAGTCCACTCCCTCTCAAGTGTCTCTGCCCCGACACACCAAGCAGCAACGCGATAGGCGCGTCTTGTCTCAACAGAGACGCCAGAACGCGCGCTGAACAGCTGCGGCGCGAGAACCGCGTCCCTGAAGCCCGCGTCCATGCTGTACAGCACATGGATGCCTCCCGTCTTCGACGTTGTGAGGCTAACCTTTTCAATCCCCCTCCCATGGACTTGAGGGATTATTTGACGAAGAAAAGAAGTGCCAATCAGGCCACTTCGTCGTGTTGCTGCCAACGGCTCATCCATATGCTCTCTGAGTGCCGTTACGGATCAGGTGTGCACCAGCAGTCTTTAGTTAGACAGCTGACCCTTCCCCCGTCAGCCAAAAGAAGGCGCTCCCACAGAAGGAGAACCTTCTCTGATGTTGAGTACCCGGAGCTCACTGCGAATATGACAAGCAGGAGCAAGGGAAAACAACCTGCAGTCAGCTCTGACGAGTCTGACTCTGAACCGGAAGGAGTGTACCGACACACTCGCACCCGGACTGGGGCCATTCCCCAATTGACTATAATGCCTTAGCCCATGGCATTAAAATGAATGATTCTCACTCCGCCGTAGCGGAATCAAGGGCTTCGAACTCTTCCGTCGAGAAGGAGACCTCTGCCTACATGACAGGCACTCCTGAGGAGACGACTAAACGTTTAGAACAGATCCAGAAGGCACAAATGGATATGATTCTTTCTCAGCAGGAATTATATAACTCCCTCAAGCAGGCATTGCACAGCTGCTCGAAGACAGGAGGAGGTCTCCTCCTAAAAAGTCAAAGGGCAAAGGGAGAAAGGAGAAAGCTCATCTTCCGAACCTTCTGAGGAGACGCGGCGATCTACTTCCGGCTCGTCCAAGTCCTCGTCGCAAGTAAAGGGCGACCAAGATCCGGGGAAGGCTCATGCTAAAAGAATGAGTCAACTGGAGCGACGCCTCGAGGCCCTTGCCAATCGCAAAGACCTCCAAGAAGTAGGAGTGGTCCGGCCCTACCCGGCTGAATGGGATTTGGTTCCGTACCCGCCCAAGTTCAAAGCTCCAACTCTCCAAGCCTTTGATGGGAAGGGGTCACCCAACCAGCACATCTACTACTTCAAATCCCAAACCGGGAATGTAGTAGATAATGACGCCATCCTGGCGCGCCTGTTCATCGGCACCCTGAAAGGGTTGGCCTTTGAATGGTTTATGAAGCTCCCAGAAGGTTCTATCAAGAACTGGGGCGATTTGGAGAAGCTGTTCTTAACACGCTTCTTCGAGGATGACTCTGAAGTCACGATGCCCACTCTTTCGGCTACCAAACAGCGAAAAGGGGAGTCCGTCAAATCTTTCGTGGAAAGGTTTCGGAACATGGCACTCCGGTGTCCAAGCGGTATGACCCAGGCCACCCTAGTGGAAACATGCCACCACAATCTCCAAACCTCACTCCTTGCTCAAATAGGAGTTGCTGAAAGCCGCACCTGGAAGCAATTAGTCCAACAAGGTGACAGGCTGAGGAGATTGTCGCCCGCGTCAGAGCGGAGGAAGGTAAGCCTGGGCCGGAAAGGTCGACAAGGCGTGCGCCAGACACATCCCTCCAAACAAAGCGGAAGGATAATTTGGCAACGGAGACCAAATCTCCCGCCAAACCTCAATCAGGCAAGGCGAGTGGCTCTTCAAGCCAGCCACGTGCCAACAAGCAATATTCCTTCAAGGAGGAACATGTCGATTCACTCTTTAAACTACTCAACAAGAGCAACCGACTGAAGCTCCCTGAAGCTAGGCGCCCCGAGGAAGTCGGCAAGACCGACAATCCCACCTATTGCTTGTACCACAGGATGCTGGGGCACCCTACTAAGAGCTGCTACGTCTTCAAGGACATCCTTCAAGCTCTGATTGACGCGGAGGTGTTAAAGCTCCGACCAGAGCAGAAGAAGGTGACGGTAATGTGACGTCAGTTCTCCAGTATAGAAGACAACCCCCAACGCTGCGGGGGTGGTCCCTGTTCCAAGAGGAGAGCTGAGAGTGGTCAACACAGACCCTCACCAGCAGCAAGAGAAAGGCCTGGTACCCGTCCCTACACCTCAAGGGGAAATCATGTGGGTCCACCCTGACCTTGTCAATGAAAAACAATGGACTACTGTGACCAACAGGAAATCCAAAGGCAAGGCAAAAGCCTCATCCTGCAATGTGGTGGGTGCCTCCTCTCGAGAAGCCGAGACTGATGTTCCCTCGTTAACCGACTCAGAGGAAGAAACAATAGTCTTGGCCACAGAGCCCAACCAATCGATGGTGGGAACCCGCTCAGGACAGCCCTACTTGAAGCAGTATGGCGAAACGGCGGCAACCCCTCCACAACCAGCTGCAGAGCCAACCAAGCCCTCCACAAGACAACCTGTGGAGAACAGAAAGAAAACTCGGTTTTCTCGAGTTCTTCGAAAGGTATGGCGGAAGAATCCACGACACCTTACCGCTTTGATGTCCTGGCTCAACTAGCCAACATCCCGGCACGCATTACCTTGTATGAACTTCTTAGACTATCAAAGTCGACCAGGGAAGCTCTACACAAAGCTCTGGCAAATGCGAGGTCTTCATGACCCAGGTGCCGAAGGAGGAAGATGTAGAGGATTGCCTCCACACCTCCCCAAACGCTCCCTGCATTACCTTCACAGCAGATGACATGCAGGTTAAAGGGAAGCATGACGACCCCTGTATTTCACAGGGTATATCGGATCGTCTGAGGTGAATCGCATTCAGGTAGATCCAGGGTCCGCATTGAGCATCATGCCTCGCCGGGTCATGCAGCATCTGGGCATTCCTACTCATCGCTTGAGCCCTACTCAGACAACTATCTATGGGTTCAATGCCAACCAGACCCGTCCGATGGGGAAAATCAAGCTCAAATGCCAGATTGGAAACCTCAAGTCGGAAGTGACATGCTACGTCATCGACGCCGACACTTCCTACAATCTATTGCTGGGACGATCGTGGATTCACCGCAACTCCATCGTTCCCTCCACTCTCCACCAAGTCATGAAATACATTGACGGGAGTGGAAAGGTGCAGACGTTGATCGCCGAAAGGTATCCGTTCAAAGGGGTCGAGAATTATTTCACCGACTCTTTGCTGTACCAAGATCCGGTGGAGGCGGATGAAGTCCCGCGACCAGAGGAGCCAGACTCTGGTAACGAAGCTGACACCGAGCCCGAGAAAGAAGAGTGCCTGTGGGAGTTAGAACCACTTGTAAAGAGCACTAATAAGCTCGATGTTGATAATACCACCGACGATGTAGGCGGTTGGTATATTAATGAAGATTTAGATTTGCGTATTTTTCTGTGTTTGTTTCTGATTCAGTACCATCAGACACTAGCACCGAAGTAGACGATGACCCCTGGTCGGCAATAGATGCTTTGGCATCGTTGCATGTACCAGTGAAGTCGTCCTTCGAGACATACCAAGATAATGGTAATGCGCAAGAATCTATATTTATGGTTCCAGCAAGACGGAAAGGCCAAAAACCAATTTTTTGGGCGAATCTCGTCTGAACCAACGCCCCGCGAAGAATCGGGAGGCGAGGAGGAATCCCCTCAGTTCGGTCATTATGAACCAAAAGCACTCAAAATGATGAGATGCATGGGGTACGACCTGACCAACAGACCCGGGTTGAACTTCGGCAAAGGAAGGAGGACGCTGCTTCGATCCTTTGTGCCGAAAGGGAAGGCCCCTGATTATTATCATCGGACGCGCCGGGGATTGGGCTATGTATCAACTCCGGTCCCATCAGCCTCCGATTCTCAAGAATTATCGAGCAACGATTACTCTTCAGACACATCATCTTGGGAGTCAGATGTCAGTGTCGGCAACATCTTCAAGGAACTTTCAGTGAACATGGTTTCGACAAGCCACCTGGAAGATGGAAATGAAGAAATGATCCAATCTGATACAGATCCTTGGATCAAACATTTAAATGCTCTTTGGGACACTCGCTTTGAACAGCGCGAGCCACCCACAGAAGACAAGGTTGTTCAAGTCAACCTAGGAGATGAGGCTAACCCTAAGCCCATCTTCATAAGTGACAGCCTGTCACCTTCAGAGAAAAAGGATCTAATATCTCTTGTACAAGAGTATATAGACGTCTTCGCCTGGAATTATGAGGACATGCCAGGACTGATCCTCAAGTGGCTATGCACTGCCTCAACATCAATTCGGACGCAAACCCGTCAAACAACAGCAGCGACGGTTTCGTCCAGAAATAATGGAGGCAATTCAATCAGAAGTCAGAAAACTTATTGATTCTGGCTTCATCAGGAAGAATAACATCCCGACTGGGTAGCCAACATCGTCCCCGTCGCCAAGAAGAACGGGAAGATCTGGATCTGCATCGACTTCCGCGATCTAAACGAGGCCTGCCCCAAGGACGAATTCCCATTGCCGATCACAGATGTCATGATTGACAATACTTGTGGATTCGAACGAATGTCCTTCATGGACGGATTCTCAGGATACAATCAAATCAAAAATGTATCCTGATGACGAAAAGCATACCTCCTTCAGGACACCTCTAGGAGTATATTGCTACACCGTCATGCCCTTCGGACTGAAAAATGCAGGGGCAACATACCAAAGGGCCATGAACGCCATTTTCCATCAGCAAATACGCAAAACGGTGGAATGTTATGTTGATGACATCGCGGTAAAGAGCCGCACTAAAGGTGATCACATAGCGGACCTGAAGGTGGTCTTCGACATCATGCGGGCTCATCAATTGAAGATGAATCCCACAAAGTCCTTCCTGGGGGTGGCCAGTGGCAAATTCTTAGGATTTGTTGTAACATCCACCGGAATTCACTTGGACCCGGAAAAGGTCCGCGCTATCCAGGAGATGCAACCCCCGAGAAATCTCAAAGAACTCAGGGGATTGCAAGACGATTGGCGTACATCCGCAGGTTTATCTCAAATCTCTCCGGAAGATGCCAACCCTTCGCTAAGTTAATGAAGAAGGGTGTCTCATTCATTTGGGATGACGCTTGCTAACAAGCGTTCGAGGAAATCAAGCAATACCTCACCCAACCACCAGTTTTGCAGCTCCGGTATCCGGAAAGCCTTTCCTGGTATACGTCCGGGCAATGGATCATTCTTTGGGAGCTCTACTAGCTCAGAATGATGATCAAGGACGAGAGCAAGCAATCTACTATTGAGTGGAACAATGATCGGAGCCGAACATCGGTATAACCCGATCGAGAAGGAATGTTTGGCATTAATGTTCGCTATTCAGAAAATGCGGCACTATCTGGTAGGCCAAACTATAAACGTCATATCAAAAGTCAACCCCCTGAGGTTACTTATGACTAAACCTTCATCATTAAACGGCCGGCTGGCAAAATGGGCCATATTGCTCTCCCAATATGAGATGCACTTTTATCACAAAAGGCCATTAAGGGACAAGCGGTGGCGAATTCCTAGCTGAGCACCCAGATCCGAGGGCAGCCAAAGTCTACGAGGATCTCCCAGATGAAGTTGCTAAAGTCTGCCTGACTCAGACATCGGTCGAAAGTCAAGTATGGCAACTTTTCTTCGACGGTGCATCAAGAACAGGCCCAAAGGGACACGTAGTAGCGGTGGTAGGAGTAGTACTCGTATCCCACAAAATTATGTGATTCCCCGAGCTGTCTCATTAACTGAGCCTTGTTCCAACAATGTGGCGGAGTACAACGCTCTTTTGATTGGGATGCAATTCGCCGATGAGATTGGCGTTAAAAATCTCGAGGCATACGGCGACTCTAAACTCATCGTCAGCCAAGTTCGCGGGGAGTACGAAGTCAGACATGAGGACCTAGTACCCTACCACAACGCAACTATCCGCATGCCGAGGGATTTACAAGCTTCTACATCGACCATGTGTACCGCGCAGGCAAAATGCGCACGCGGATGCACTCGCATCCCTCGCGGCCTCCTTAGCTCTTCCAGCCGGAGCAATGGAGAAGATATTCGTCTACAGTCACGACCTGTATTGCTCGAGAAATGCTCTCGAGGGCTATCAGGAGTCAAAGGGAGATTGTCAAGGTAAAGAAGCACTGGAATTGTCAACCGGTCCAGAACTTAAAGACTGGCGATTCCCCTACATTGATTTCGTCTTATACGACATTCTCCCTGAAGACACCAAAGAGGCGGCTGCCATTCGAAAGAAAGCCCCCAAATTCTATTATAATGCGATTACGCGAACATTGTATCGTCGATCGCATGACGGGATCTTACTCCGGTGCCTTTCACCAAAAGAAGCCCAAGAGGTATTGAGAGAAGCCCACGACGGTATGTGTGGAGCCCATCAACCTGGCCCAAAACTGGCACATCGACTCCAAAGATTGGGTTACATTGGCCCAAGATGGTTGCCGACGCCGTCACCTATGCTAAAAGATGCCACGCTTGCCAAGTGCATGGCGATTTCATCCATCAAGCACCAGGGTATCTCCACTCTACAACCTCTACCTGGCCATTTGAAATGTAGGGGATGGATGTGGTTGGCCCTATCAGCCCACCATCATCAAAAGGACATCGGTTATTTTGGCAATAACCGATTACTTCTCTAAATGGGCCGAAGCCATCCCTTTGAAGGAGGTAAAATCGTCTAACGTGATCAAGTTCATGAAACATCACGTTATTTACCGTTTCGGTGTACCTCGGCGAATCGTCCATGACAATGGACCTCAGTTCATCAACAGGCTTTCCAGAGATTCTGCGCTAAGTTCAGAATCCAGAGTGTGTCCTCAACGGCATACTATCCTGCTGCTAATGGCCTCGCAGAGAAGCTTTCAACAAGACTATTGGCAAGCTTCTCAAGAAGTTCGTCTCGAAAAGTCAACGAGACTGGGACGACAAGTTGGGTGAATGCTTATGGGCTTACCGCACAACTGTGCGAACCCCGACTAAAGCTACGCCATTTCTTTAGTATACGGGTGTGAAGTCGTGCTCCGATTGGAAATCCAAATTTCATCTCTACGCGTCGCCTTGACAGCGGAGATGACAACAGAGGAGGAGCATCGACAGCGACTCCAGGAACTGGAGGCCTTAGATGATAAACGTCTGCAGGCCCAATAACAAATCGAGCTCTACCAAGCTCGTATTACCAGAGCCTTCAACAAGAAAGTTAAAATGCGAACTTTCAAGAAAGGCGATCTTGTCTTAGCCGTCAGAAGACCCATGGTAATGACGCACAAGACAAAAGGAAAATTCCAACCAAAATGGGAAGGACCATTTGTAGTAGAGTCAGTCTACTCAAATGGGTCATATCGCCTCATAACCTCAAATGGCGATACACTCATGATGCCGATCAATGGCAGGTTCCTGAAGAAATACTATCTTAGATGTATTCTTCCGCTGATCAAGTTAAAAGTACACCTCTGATCAAAGTAAAAAGAATTCTTCATTATAACATCCGACGCCCCGGATGGCTAAGGATAGAGGAAAATGTTGGCTTCTAAGCCCAACATAAGTCTTCGACAACTCATCATGCTGAGGGGAATAGCATGGCTAGCCCAACTCAAACGGCAGTTGGTAAAGGCACCTCAAATCCGTTGATAGCTGAGGGTTTGCTAAAAATCCTATGTGGACTTGGCTCCACTCTTTCCTTCAAAATCCCTTACCAATTCTCATCCACAGAATGGTAGGTCTACAAAATACAACCATTACTAAGTTAACACTATACCTCTGGTAATGAAAACTTTTCAATATTCCTTGTCGAGTACAAATTTTGTTTGTCAACTGTACACGGAGTATCAAACTTTCAAATTTGCCAAGTTAACACTATACCTCTGGCACTTCAAATTTTCACTTGTCAATTCTCACCAATAGAATGACAGGTCCTCAAATTGCACTTATCATGAGTCAATCTTTGTCAAGTTAATACTACACCTCTGACAAATTACTGTTAAAGTTAAACACCACACCTCTAAACAGTAATCAGGTTTTGTCAGGTTAATATTACACCTCTGACAGTCACTTTTCTTCAGACTTCCATATCGAAGCTGAAATGGATGATGCTAAGTATCATTACACCTCTAGCATCAAGTCATTGCTAAGTTAAACAATACACCTATGGCCATGACTTTCCCTCGGACTTCCTTATACAAGCCGAGATGACCAATGCCAAGTTCAACATTACACCTCTAGCATTACCCTCACTGTCAAGTTAAACATTACACCTATGACAGTGACACTTCTGAGTTAAGTTAATATCACACCTCTGACTCACATCCTTGTCAAGTTAACATTACACTTCTGACAAGACCACTTTCAACCTGTTAAGTTAATATCACACCTCTAACGGTAACAAACTTTCCTAGATTCCCCACGAGTCTAGTCTCACTTGTTATTCTCTTCAACAGAATAACAAGTCTACCTAAAAATATTGTTAGGTTAATACTACACCATCAACAGTGTTTCCATCAAATCCCCAACTGAGCTCAATCAAGTTAATCTCAAACACTTGATGAAAGTTCACCCTCCCTGGGGGTACCAATTCTACTTGTCGCTTTCTCTTATAAAGTGGCAGGTCCACCAAAAATTATTTCATTTCTGTCAAGTTAATATTACACCTCTGACAGTATTGTGAGAGTTCCTGGAATAGGATCTTTCCCTATAAAGTTTGACTATTAGATTATCATTATAATTTTGACGAAGTCAAAGATCTTTGCTTCTATGAGTCTAACTGAAGACAAAAAGCTCAAGACAATAAAAGAGGCAGAAAGAAAATGTCACTTTTATTTATATTCAGCCTTATGAAAGTGATACAAAACGCTCTCTTATACAATAAGATTGAGTGTTACAATTAAGGAGTACAAAGAAGTCCTCTCTTAGAGGCCGTACTCACTCCTTGAAGCCGCATCTGATTCCAGTGCACGATGTCTGGAAAAGCGCCAAACTGTGGCGACAGTTGGAGCCGATTGCACTAGCCCTAGCTGGCTCAGCTAAGAGCAATGGTGTTCTTGAGGTCCAGTGGCCAGAAAGCCCTGCAACCCTTCATTCATGAGCATCTCTTTCCCCAGCAGGCCATCCAGCAGACATGGAGAATCCTCGATGTCACTTCTGGGGTGAGAGAGGAAGGGGATGCTAACCACCACTATATCCACCGTAACCCCCTCGCCGCCATCCTTACCCTGACCATCCCTTGCCAGCAGGCATGACTGGTGCATCGCGTCCAATGAGATCTTGGCGAGGGTTAAGTCCCGACAAGGGCCATGACTTCTTCCCTTGTAGACGACGAGGACCATGACTTCTTCCCTTATAGATGAACATCGAACGAGTTCGCCGACCGGAATATTCTTCCAGGGGCCAGCGAACCTGAAAATGGACAATCAAGCCTACCTACAAGGAATAACAAGGGGGTTAAAAATCTGGAACTTAGTATACTTTAACAAAGAAAACTAAGTGACAGACGTGGCTATTGTCGAAAACTTCAGACGCGGGAATGAGCCCGCGCAGTGAGTCAAAATACCGCGTCAACAGAAGCAGACGCAAATCAAACTGTGCCACACACAGGATTCAAACGCGGCGTCCATTTGTACCCACGCCTAAAACACAAGGCGCGAAAGGACTCAGACGCCGAAAATTGCCATCTCCCTGTCGAGGGAACAGGGGTTGCAAAATTCGAGTCTGAAACCTTCGGCCCGAGTTGAAATTCTGTAAGTCAGTGGCCTTAAAACGCGAGCTTCATGAGCAAAGTCGCGTCAAGCGCCAAAGACTTCTGTACTCACGTCCAGCGAAGTTTAAGTCGGCGGCGCAAATTCCAGAAGGAATGCACCAACTCAGACTTCATGAGGAAATCCAGATGATGATGATGCCAAAGTGCAAACTTGGGTGGACTAGAAACATCACGGCAAGTCGGGACGGCATACTAGCAGAGGCCTCTGTCAGAGTTTAACTCTCTGCATCAGAGTATGGACATGGAAGGTGATCAGAGAGACACTTTGTCCTGAAGAGACCAAACAGAAGCATGAAAGCTCTGGGTCACCTTCATCCATGGAGGCAAACCCCTGGTGAAGTCCTTGAAGGGGGAAGGCAGAAACTCTCAGAGCACTCGCCCTCAAAAGAACACAGTATGACTGTTAAAGGGAGAGAAGGAACCCCTATTTATAGGCAGCCCCTGATAGCTGTCATTAATGGTTCATTAATCAAAACCGTCGGCCTTAATGACCGCACGACCGTCAAAGTCCAATAGGAGTCTGACGCGTGAAACGTTGCTTCGGGAACCGTCGCAGGCGCTGGTCTCAAACCGCCAGCGCCGGTTTTGCATTAAAAGGCATTAACGCCTGAGTCCAATGAGGAACCAACGCGTGGACAACTGCTTCGGGAAACAAACGATGACCTGGTTTCCCAATCGTCAGTGAAGACTTGACATTCAAAGATCTCATAAAATCTTTATGTCAGGCCACATGTACGTCTATATCGATACGCAGATGGGAAACCGCGTCCCGGAACCCGCGTCTTCTTTTTTTCAGAATGAATGACGTCCACCTGCGTTCCAAAGGAAAGTCCGCGTGACTCAGAATCGCGTCCCTTCAGCAAACAGGGCCCATTTTAAGGGAAAGCACTTGACTCAGCAAAGGACTTAGTCCATTCTGAGATTAAGGGAAAATACTCAGGGCCGCGTCCATCGCGTCCGCTCGAATCGCGTCTTCATTGGCAGGACAGACTCGCGTTACTCAAAGCCGCGTTTCTCTCTGCGAGTTGACGCCGCTGCGTCTCCTTATGGATTGACGCCGCGAACTGATGACCGCGTCTCGCCATGAATTAACGCCGCGTCTCATCAAAAGGACTTAGTTTCTACCTAAGGTCCTATGGGTCAAACGCCGCGTTTCATTTAAAGAACTTAGTCTCACCTAAGTTCAGCATTCACAGTCAGTTAATCAAAGATTGTGATCAAGAGGTCGAGTTCATCCACAGCAAGACAACAAAGGAGGTGGAACCAAAAACCTCAAGGACTTTTATTATATCAAAAATGATAAAAGTTAATACAAACACTCTTAGTGAACAGAGTGTCCTTTTCTTAAAAAAAAAAGAGAAGGCTACAAGTCCTGCTCCGCCAAAGAACGGATTTGCTCTCTAAGGCGATGTATCTTATGTTGACGCGCCCTTCTCAACCTCCATGAGAGCTCGGGCCCGCAGATCCGCTTCGGACAAAAATCCCTGCGCTTGCACTCGGAGGGATTCCAGCTCGGACGAACGAACAGAGAGGTCCGCTTCAGCTGCGCCTTGGCGACCTCTAACTCCGCTAGCCTCTTTTCAGAGGTAGCAAGCCTCTGTTCGTTGAAGACAATCATGGCCTCAGTCCTGGCTAAACAGCCCGAGAGTCAAGGATAGCCTGCTTTGCGGCCTGTATAATCGTCTCTGACTCCTCGGACTCAATCGCCAGCCTTTGGTAATCAGCCTGGACACGTTCAAGAAGACGAGTGCTATCGTTATCTTCTCCTCCACCTCCCTTCGCTCCTGCTCTTGAGCAACAAGAAGCCTGTTCAGCGTTTCTTGGGCTTCGTGTGATGACCCGGCATCATCCTCCAGGGATCGAAGCTCTCTCAGGTGCTGTCCCAGCTGATCCACCAGCAGCTGACTCGCCTGGGCTAGCGAAGGGCCTCCGGCCAACTTGATGTTCTCGACCTGGTTTCCGAGAAACATCTGGGCGAAGTCAAGGAGCTACCCCTAGTCAGGACGAAATCGATGCATGTTCGCATCGAGGTAAGGAACTGCTGCACCGCCTGGCGTGTCAAAAGCTCCATGATATCATCATCTGAAGTGCTCCCCGATCCCCTTTCTATCACGGGGTGGGGGATGTAGATCGGCTCTGTTGGTGCAAGAGTCGAGCTGACCACGGGTACGGCAGGAACAGGAGCAGCCACTGGCGCTTCTCTGGGGGTACCACTTCTGAGGGAGCCTCCACAACCGATGACAGGGTAGTGAGCTCGACCTCCTCAGAAATCTCAGCCAAGGCTTGGGCCGTGTGGCCTTCCGGGAGGACACTGACCGTCAGACTCTCTACCTGGGCCCCCTCAGTTCTCTCTGTAAGTTATCTCAACATTAGCCGAATGGTAAAAAAGAAACATCCGAGACATCAAAACTTCCTTACCAAGCTGGAGGTCCAGAGATGTCGAATCCTTGGGCGAACCCTGCAGAGGAGAAGTCTCCCTGACTTCAGTGGTGGCCACCTCTTCCTGCAGAGGAGATGTCTCTCTGACTTCAGTGGTGGCCTCCTCTTCCTGCAGAGTAGAAGGCTCGGCAGCTGGAGCCTCAACTCCTTCCGGCTGGGTCAACTCTTGCACCATCTCCTCGATATGCGAGGAGGTTGCAGCCTCGGTATCCTCAGCTAATCCTGCAGCATAAAAGGAGAAGGTTAAAGCCTCCTCTTAAAATGAAAAGGGAATCAGGTTAGAAGGTGAAAAGAATACCTTCAGCGGGAGTAACTGCCGCCAGTGGTGATACCGTCAACGGCTCGCACCCATGTATTTCCTCCTCCGAGATGTGTGAGAACTTGCTCGGATCAGAAGAGCGGGTTCGTCACCATAGTCGACCTCATCCTCCTCAAATCGCTTTCCTCTATAGATAAGGAAGACGACAGTTCAACGTGAGAGGCCTCGGTAGCCGAGCCTTGCCTCTAAACACCCCCCAGTGGTAGGGCTGGGTCAACCATCCGAGGACTGGAGATGAAGACAGAAGGAGACCCAGGCTGTTGTGCCTCATCCCTCCTCTGAGCTGAGGAAGACTCAGGCTGAGCTGAGATCCCCGAATCTCAACATCGCATCGCTCATTATATCGACCTCGAGCTGCTCGGTCTCGTCAGTGGCGGTGGGTCTGTCAGCAGGCTCCCCTTCCTCTGCAATCCTGAAGCTCCTGCGGTGTAACCTGCGGGCATGGACTAAGGGAGTGTCATCCTTGTCCACCTCTTCCTCCCTCGGCTCCCCACACCAGAAGGGATGTCCGCGGATCAAGAGACTGCAGCCGTCAAGTCTCTTTGAACCTTCTTTGGGGCAGGCTCAGCAGTGGAAGTAGAGCCTTGACGACGCTTGCCCACTGCCTGTCGAGCTCTGGTTGGTCGCGGCTCCGCCCTTGTTGCTCGCGGCTCCTCCCTTGACCTTCTCCCGACCTCCCTCAGAGCCTTCAGGTACTGCTCGACGCCTCGCGAGCGTTTACCGGACTCCACCTTGCTTCGAGATTTGCATTGATACTCTCAATGCATGAATACTCCGGAACAAAGTATGGTGTCTGGTTGACTTGGAAGTACCAGGAGCTGAAGCTGAAGCTCATACGGCACTTTGATCCCTCGATAGGTAGACGGAAAGTTGCTCCTTCCCTCCGGCCATACTGTAGTACCAAGCCCGAGCACCTTCGAACAAGTTCCCTTTGTAGGCGAGTCGAGCATTGGGATTGCCGACATAGAGTTGATCGTAGCCGAACTGTCGGGCGAACGATTCGGCATGTACGGCTCGATTGTGCATGAAGTCCCTTGCCGGAAAAGCACATATCCGGGCCGAATGTTGATCAACCACCAGAAGACCCCCGTGGACAACCTCGTAAAGTCATCTGGGCCCGCGAAATCAGTAAATAGATCCCCGAAAGATGCACCAGGGATCTCGGGGAAGCAGCGATTGAGCTGGTAGTTCGAAGCATCTGAAATGCACTTCCGGACGAAATACATATAAGTATTACGCCAGTCCGAACCCTCCAAACGCTGTATAAAAGGGGCGAAACCCTCACTCCAAGGCACCGGCGTCATCAGGGAAGGGCAGTGCATCACGTACCAAGCCATGAGGTACGTATAAGGCAGCTCGATCCGAGGGTTGGGGCGCTTCACCGTCGGCTTCCCCTCTGAGTCAAGGATCGGCTTGCCATGGGAGTCGACAGCCTTCCCGGGTTCGCAGAAAGCCTGGGTTAACGCCCGCAACCCGCTCTGAATGCCAGCCGCCACGGCCGGAAGAAGGGCTATGGGACTGCCATAGGCCAGGAGCACCGCTGGGTACACTACATCGGCAACAATGACTTCATGTGGCAGCGTGGGCACCACACAACGCTTCAGCCACAACATTAAGAAGCCTGCCAACAATGCTCGATTGGAGATAGGGGTCCGGGCTTGATGGTGAAAGCTTTCGAAGACCATGTCAGGTTCGAAACCGTCCTCGTTCGAAACCGTGGTGTAGAAGCCTTCAGGAGCCTGGGCGATCCTGTCGTCAATCTCCTCGTCGGAGCTGGAGCCAGTCGGGTTATTGGATGGTCTTTCTTGTTGATATTGTTGAATAAGTAACTGGCCCAAGACAGCTGCTTGATTCCTCCCGACCTCCAAGTGGTCATCTGGCCGCAAATATGGAAATGACATAGCACTTCCCAATAAGTCTCGTACATTTGAGGAGACCCTTTCTTCATAAGGTTGAGCTCCTCAGTGGTTGGGACATATTCCTCATAGGGAGAATCCCCTGTTGCCAGCCCAGAGACCTCATGCAACTCGTGCAGTGCAAGGCCCATCTCTCCGACTGGGGTGAAGAATGTCCCCGTCAAAGAATTGTAACGCTCAAGGACCCCGAAGAAGTTTTGAGAACTCGGCGGGATACCATACTGCACGGCCCTGACTGCCGGTACAGTCCCACATGCTCTAGCAGATCTCCAAGATCGGTAAGGACGAAGCTCACCATCCTGCACCACCAATACTTCTCGGTGGAATGAACCCACCGGGCGCACGGAACTCAACCGGAAAATCACCCTCCGCTTTCATAAACGCGTTGAGGAAGGTAGTGCCGAGTTTTGGTATCTCTCCAACCGGGAGCTCAGACTTGCGCGACCCGGGGAACAGGCCGAGAACCGCCCTATCATGTCCATCATGGCGGTATACCTTCTGGGAGCCCAAGTCACCAAGGGTAATCTCAGGGATGTAGCGGGAAACGTCCCATGTCATCTTCCGAGACGGACATGTGCTGGAGATAAGACAGCGGGAACATCCTCTCCATGTCTGGAAGAAAGAATCTTCTATCCCCTATCTGACGGAGCCATCTATAATTTCCGTCATACATGGGATAGCCGCCATCGCCGATACGATCTCCGAAAAAGAAGGCAGGCTTCTCCAGCTTGACGCGATCATCCGTTGTGAATGCTGCATCGGTCATAAGCACCCTAAGGGTTGTCATATCAACATTGGAGAGCCTTTTCTGGCGCTCCTGTGACTTGTCAGCGGTCACAGGTACTATCCTTCGTAGCACAAAGGCCAGATCACGGTCAGCACCACCTACATGTCCAAAGTGGCGCTTCTTGGTGAGTGGGGCAGAAGGGTGTGGTACTGCAAAAGAAAAGGACACTTAATCAGAACCTTATCAAAAATGCTAAGTGTCTATAGTCCAAACGCAGAAGAGATATTGGACGCAGAAATTATCAAGTCCGCGTCCAGACCTGCGAATCTGCGTCCAAACGCAGAAGAGATACTGGACGCAGGTATTATCAAATCCGCGTCCAGACCTGCGAATCTGCGTCCAGACGTAGAAGAAATACTGGACGCAGGAATTATCAAATCCGCGTCCAGACCTGCAAATACGCATCCAGGCGTGAGACCCCGGGATCAAATCCGCATTTTGCAAACCAAGACTTATAAAAATCTCTAAGTACTTGGGCTCAGGTGCAAGATTCATCAAAAACCTGCACCTGATGAAAAATCTTCAAGTCCGCGTCCGGACCCTTCACAATTAGAAATATTCTAAGTGAAGAATCCGAAATGCAGTACTCGCTGGCACCGGGTCATCAAACCCGCGCCCTGGTTATCAACTCAAAGACCGCGTCTGAGACCGCGTCTGAGAATCAAACACGGTTTGTTTTCTGTGTTAATGGTTCTCCTCCAAAAGATATCTTTTTGGGGTTCCATGAACTCCCATTAATGGTGAAAGCCTAAACGGCGTTATACCTGGGAAAGAGACTGCCTGCGCGGAGGAACCGCCCCTCTGGGCCTCGGCGACGGCCCGCTCTTGAAGAGGATGCGGTTGGCTTGGTCTTGGGTGCCATTGGTGATTAAGAATCCAGTAATGGAGATGAACAGAGAAAGAAGAACTCTTTTTCTTGAAAACCCTAAACAAGTACGCTCGGAGAAGAAGAGGTATCTCTCTGACTGTTGCCATTTATAGGCACAAGGATTCGCGAAGAACGCGGCGCGTGGCTCGATTAGTTCTGCAGCGAGTCATCGCTTGACGCGTGGAAGAAATCATTTTGATGATTCGCGAAGATCATGCGCCATGACTCTGCAGCGAGTCATCACTTGACACGTGGAACAGATCATTTAATGAACTGGGAAATTCGCGCACCAAAAGGTGAAATCCCGTCGGTTCCCCAGGCCAACTGGCAGTGCAATCATGACATGGCACGAATTCGCACCCGACGGTCGCGTCTCTTCGATGGACATGCCCTGTCATCACCACCATAAATGCATTCAAAAAGTCGCGTCTTTCTAAGAAGTTCGCGTCTTTCCAGCCCGGCTGAACATCGCGTCTGCTTTATGGAAGATCAGTCGCGTTTTTCATTTCCAAAAGACGCACCCCATGAAAGTCGCGTCTGTAAAGCAGTACTATCTCTGCTCTTCAAAAAGAACTGGCGTTCAGTCCTTGCTTCTGCAGATCAGTTCAACAGTACACTGGCACAAGCAGACGATCGTCCACTCCTGGCTTAAAGCGCGTCCATGACAGACTAAAAGCAATCGGGGAGGTTTAGACTGTGTATCTAGACACTCAACATGATCAACTCTGGTGGCTTCAAAGAGTTCAACAGTACACTCACGAAGACCAACTCCAGATAGATCAAACCCGGAGCATTAACAGTCCAGTCATAGAGGTGAATTCAGCTAAAATCTAAAGTATTTCGAAATCCGTCCCATTTAACTGCGGAATATCGAAAACTTGGGAGGGGGTTCTGTAGGCTGTCTAAAAATCACTAAAAGACAAGCCATTAAAAAAGCAGAGTTTCAAGTTCTAGACGCGAAGGCTCACCATCAAGGCGCGAGGGCTCAACACCCGCGGCTCACAATCAAGACGCGTGGACTTGACACCCGCGTCTCACCATCAAGGC
>JAVJIF010015076.1:0-93049 GCA_038442645.1 Agave tequilana | reverse complement strand
TTGTTTGAGGTGCGGCCTCGGCGAGCCGGTGGGCTTGCGGTGTGTACGGGACTAGAGAGTCCGAGGGCTTGTAGGGTTGCGGCACCGAGGAGAGATCCACTGGGATCTTGCATAGTGGAAATCCTTCGTGTTGTCGAAGCGGGGATGTAGAGCAAGTGTGCTCGAACCTCGAAACAAACCCTTTGGTGTTTGCGATTGCCTTTTTTCTCTCTCTCTATTTGTCTCTTTTATATCTTGCATACTTACCTGTTTTACCTTTATATGCATGATATATTCAGTGTGCTTAATTGATATTACTTGCGTGGGATTGTTGCTAACACTTGTATTCAACCAAGAGAGCCAACGCGGCACCTCAACCCATTCAAGGGGAATCTAGAGGAGTTTGTCCAGAGCCCTTCACGGGGAATTCAGCAACACTCTTGAGTTATACATAGTGTATAGTGTAAAGTTTTAATTTGGTCATAATTGTTTTTAGCTTCCGCATTATTTGCATCATTTACCATAAGTGACCATTAGATTAGCCTTCACCTATTCACCCCCCCTCTAGGTGAACCTACAAATATTACATGAATATTACATCACTGATATGCGCAATTGCGGGAATACAAAGGATGTACAAGTTGTTGGCCCAATGGCCTTCCACTCTAGTTTTGATGATGATCAACACTCATGTAGTTATGTTTACTAATATTCTTGTGTTTCTAAGTATTCAGATCATTAACAGGATATTAGTTGATGATTAGCTTCAAACAAGATGATTAGAAGCTTATCATGGTGATTAGCTTCAACAAGATGATTAGAAGCTTATCATTAACAGGATTCCGGTGCCAAAGCTTAAAAGATCATACCTTTGCACTTGGAGAATCACGGAGTTTTGGAGCAAGTCTACTTGAAGATGAAGATCGTCAAGAAGAATTAGGTATCCTAGTTTTAGATAGAGTTTTAGATCCATTTGTAAAGCTTGTTTAGTTGATATGCTCAAGTGCACAAATCACACACGTTTTATGATTGAGTTTTGGTTTTCATGAATAGTTTATCAAAACAAGTTTACATATGGTATATGTATAGTAGATGTTTTCTATTTATACATACATAGCTTTATCTTGGTAAACAAACTTATTTTGATATCCCTATTCATGTTTTGGAAAAAATCAAGTTTGATAAAATACAAGTTTTGTTTTTTGATAAAATTTGCAAGACACAAAAATAAATTGATATGTTGATATATTGTCTTTGAAATTTTTATCACAGTGTATGTTTTAATATAAAATGATAAAACAAATTTTGTGAATTTTTTTGAAGTGTTAAAAGATTTTTAGAAAATATTTTACACTGTTTTTCTGACCCTGCACTGTGCCTGCCAGGCCAGTTCGGTCGACCGGACCGGTCGACCGCACCAAGTGGCCGGTCGAGCCGGGTCGGTCGACCGATGTGCACAATCGTGCACGCTGGCGACACATATAGTCGGTCGACCGGACCGGTCGACCGAGTTGAGAGCTCTGCTCTCGGGAATTTCTCGGTCGACCGGACCGTCGTCGACGCTGCCTGCCCAACGGTCCCCATTTTTGACCGTTGGCGGTCGACCGCAGTTGTCAGACTGCCACATCAGCCTAACGGCTAGTTTTCCTAGGGGCTATATAAACCCCATCTCTTGGGGATTTTGGTAAAGTTTTTAAAGAAGAAAATACTGTTTTCTGAAGTGTTTAAAGTGTTTTTAAAAGAGTTTAAGTGCTAACAAGATTTATTCTTTGTGTTTTTGGGTTTTGGAAAAATCAAAGAAATTGGAATTTGGGATTTTTGTATTGGCTTTCATTCTTTATCTTTTTACAAGAAATTTCCCAAGTGTTTTCTTTGAGTTCTTGTTTTCAAAACACATTGTTTCCACACTTGAGCCATATCTTCTATCCTAACTATTAGGATCTTGTTTTGTGGAAAAAGAGAAAAAGAAAGTGTTTGAGGTTGTTGTTGTAAACCTCTTGTGTTGTAACCCTCCTTTTATTTGTGAATCCCTCTTCGGTAGAGGTGATCGGAGTGGTATTGGTTTGGATCCCTCAAGTGTGAGGTGATTGGGATTGTGTTTGTAAGCCTCTTAGGTAGAGGTGTGGTTGTTGGTTGACACCTCTAGTGTGAGGTGTTGTGGTTTGTATTGAGAGAGGAGTTTGGTACTCTTGGGTTGTAAGAAATCCTCTTCGGTAGAGGTTTCCCTCGGTGGGAGTTGAGATAGTGGAAATCCTACACGGTGGTGTAGGCGGGGATGTAGAGCAAGGTGCTCGAACCTCGAAACAAATCTTTGTGTTTGCGTATTGATCCATTGTCTCTCTAACTCTCTCTCATTTATATTGTGCAAAGCATCATACTTCATATCATATCATATTTGCTCTTGTGTTGAGCATAATTCATATTATATACATTGCTTGTGTTGCCTGCATCTTTCATATTGTAATTTATCCTTGATTGCTTGGCTTGATTGTGTGTGCACATATTCTCTAATTGCTGGATTGCTTGTGTGTGTGCCTAACTTGTACTCATCCAACAAGAGCTTCACATAGCGCCTCAACCCATTTCAAGGGAATCAAGGGGAGTTAGTCCAGAGCCTCGCAAGGGAATTCGGCTACACTTGTTGTATTGTATTAGTTTGTGCCATAATTGCATTAGCTTCCGCATTTAGCGCACTTAGTTTGAATTAAGTTTCTTAGATTAGCACTTACACCTATTTTCACCCCCCTCTAGGTGTTTTTTAAATTGGTATCAGAGCTAGTGCTCCTGATACTTAGGCTTAACATCCTAGGAGTGATCATTTGCTTGCTAATCTCATTTGCATTTGTTTGTTTGCACATATTTAGTTTATACCATGGACTTCATGACCCACCTAGTTTTGACCCTTCCAACATTGATGTTGGAAGTATAGGATGTCCATGTACCTAAAGACCCTAGGTTTGCATGTCTTCCTTGCCGCCACCAAGAGATGTTATCTTGGTGATTGCAATCATATAGGGCCAATGCACAAGCCCTAGAGGCTATTAGAAGCACATTACCTAAAGATTATCTTATGTGTGTGTTCTAATCTTGATTCCGCTTTTGCAGTGTGGAACAAGTTGACAACAACCACCACCTCCAAGCTCCAATTGCCAATCCAAGAAGAGGAATCTAGCGGAGAATCCGAGCCACAACAATGCTATATGGTCCAAGGGAATGACTCCCTTGAGGTACATTCGGAATCTCAACTAGATAGTAATGATTGTGCTAGTTCTTCAATGATTTTGTTGATCCCCATGCTTTAAATGAAGAACTATCTATTGTTTGTGAAAAACTAATAGAAAAATATAACTTGTTGAAAAAGAAGAGTCTAGGCATTAATAATGAAAATAAAAATTTGATTGCTAGACTTGATGATGTTTTGCAAGAGAAAGAGGAGATTGCTAATGAAAGGGATTCATTAAAATCTCAACTTGATCTTACACTTAAAGAAAATAACTTTTTGAAAAATAAAAATGATTGTCATGTTCTTTGAAGAAAATGAAAACTTGTCTTCAAAAGTTGATTTTGTTTTAAAAGAAAATGATTCTTTGAAAATTAAGATTGCTTCAATTTCTAAAGATTTGGATGCATGTTTAAAGAAAAATGAATTTTTACAAAATAAGATTGATGCACATGTTTGCCATGCTAGTGTAGCTTCTTCATCTAGTCTACCTAATGCATGTACCTCTTCTTCTAGGATAATGATGATATTTGTATGCTAAAGAAGAGAGTAGATTGTTTGGGCTCCACTATGAGCCAATGTGCCATGAATCACTCACGGTTGGAAACCTTGGTTCGAAAGAAAACAAGTTCCATCCTTTATGCATGCACACCCTTCACGGCATACACATGCTCCTCACGGACACACCCATCACCATATGTATGCTCATGTGTACACATGTACACATTGTGGACGTAAGGGCCACCTTGCTAAATTTTGTTATGATAGATTAAATGTTTCAAATTTAGCAAAGAAATTTGTTTGGTTAGGGAAGGGACTAACCCCCATGGACCCAACAAGATGTGGGTACCAAAGACCACCCCTCCAATTTTTGATGTAGGTGTGGGCTCTCACATGACGTGAGAGTGATGACACCTTGGAGTGGATGCGTTCCGGACTTCATGAAAATCAATTGGATGCATCACTTTCAAGGGAAGATTTGGTGGAGATGATGACCACCATGTTTTGGAGACAAGGAGAGTTGCTTCTTCGGTTTTGGTAACAATCCTTTACTCCCATTTATTGTTTACATGCTTTCCATGTTTTAATGTTTATAGCATGTTTTTGATGTCTATGAATTAGTATGTTCATTCCATGTTTATTAGATCCTTGACATACATGTATAGTATTGAGATACACATGCTTATATGAATTCATATTTAGTGTTCTCACCGTTTGTTTAGCTATAATGTACATCATGAATCTAATACATGTGAATTCACATAATAATCATGTTTTAGTTTTCCATGATGACTTTTATCATGATGATTTTTATATGTGTTTTTGATGCTTCATTATTTTGAATATATGTTTAAGTGTTAGTTTTCATTAAGAACTAGTTATATACTTGTACATAGAGTGGGCTACAAATAAATCTATATATAGTTGAAATTGAATGCTAATTTGAACCCATTAGATGTGCTAGTATAGTCTAGTTTTGATGATTCATACATATTAAACTTGTATTCTCATTTTTGAATTTGCTTTATGATTGTGTATTTCACTTCATGTATATGTTTGTATTGCCAAACTTTAAGATATACATGCATACCCCTTGAGTCATTTGCCTTCCATGTAAATCTATTTATGGACTCAATTGTGTTTAGGGATATGTATGTATACTTCATGTTTGACAATTCATACATATACCTTGAATGAAATTTGTTGTGATGAAAATTTAGTTTTTCATGTTTCATGTATTTATGTTTAACTTCATGTATATGTCCATCTAGTTCAAACTAATCTTATACATATACATCTTTTTGAGCCACGTGCCTTCATGAATATTCATTTAGTGGACTCGTTGAGTTTTGGATATGTATGTATATTTTAGTTTGTATTAGACATACATATGCCTTGAAGATTAAATAAGAGGTTTTATATGATTTTCATGTTTTTGATGGAATTATGTTTTAAGGAATAATTGAGCTTAATGAAAATTTTTTCATGATTATGATCTTCACATATTATTTGTACACTCATATCTATTGCTCATGTTTTGTTTCTCATGAGTTATGCTTTATTGGTTAGAGTGATGATTATCATGTGAATTTCAATTTTGTTTTATTCCTTACTTGAAGGTTCGTGCTAGTTAACAGTTTTCCATTTAACTAGTTGCGGTGTTCTTCATTTTGGTAGTAATTTTCAAACAAAACTACATTTTCAAATCTATCTTTGAAAACCCCTACCTTCTAAGGGCGGGCGGTAGGATGGGAGATCATGTTCATGTATGCCCTAAATTGAAAATCTTAAAAACTTGAATTATGATTGGGTGGTAGATAATATGATGTATACACTTGAACTTATTGTTATGTCAATTGGTATCATTGAACTCTTTCAATTGGTATCATTTTGATTTTCTTGTATACTCAATATGTTTTGTATGTATGTATGCTTTAAATTCCAAGTATATCAATTTCTATTGGTATCTATTTTTCATACATTATATGTTTGTGTTTATACTAGTGCTTGAGTTTCAATTTTGTTTAAATTGATTACTTTTAAATTGTTATCAAGACTATGCATGTCTTTAGTTTGTTTTCATAAAGGGGGAGAAAAATTTGATTTGTATTTCAATTGGTATTTGTACTCCCACTCTTTATGATTAAAAGTTGTTTATTTTGAACATATGATATCAACATCAAATTATATGTTTTCAAAATGAAATATATTCTTACAATTGGTATAAAATTTGTGTTTAGACATTCAAAATTTGTTATGTTGTTTTACAATGGTAATTTGTTATGTTTAATTACAATTGGTATCACAGATGCTTCATTGACATATTTTTAATTGATATCATGTTTGTAGTCACCCCTTATTGACCTTGTTTTTTTGTTTTAGACAAAAGGGGGAGAACATTGTTTTGATTGACATAAAGGGAAGCAAGATTTTTTACCCCTCGTTTTATCTATGGTTTTGATTACCCCTTTGTTGATGATTGACAAAAAGGGGGAGAAGTATTTGAGTTTTATATGCATGCTTATGTTTTATATGCATATATTATGTTTTAATCTCAAGAATAGTAATTTGGTTGATTTATAGAGTTTGCTTTGTAATTGGTATCTAGAGCATATTTTATGTGCATATTTTATGTTGAATATTCCATTGGTATCTAGAGCACCATGTTTATATGCATTTGTCAAGCATTGCATATTATTGTTTATTTGTGTATGCATGAGTTAAGGGGGAGCTTCTTTGAAGCTTAACTTTAATCCATGCATATATAACTCCATGAGTTTGTCATCATCAAAAAGGGGGAGATTGTTGGCCCAATGGCCTTCCACTCTAGTTTGATGATGATCAACACTCATGTAGTTATGTTTACTAATATTCTTGTGTTTCTAAGTTTCAGATCATTAACAGGATATTAGTTGATGATTAGCTTCAACAAGATGATTAGAAGCTTATCATGGTGATTAGCTTCAACAAGATGATTAGAAGCTTATCATTAACAGGATTCCGGTGCCAAAGCTTAAAGATCATACCTTTGCACTTGGAGAATCACGGAGTTTTGGAGCAGTCTACTTGAAGATGAAGATCGTCAAGAAGACTTAGGTATCCTAGTTTAGATAGAGTTTTAGATCCATTTGTAAAGCTTAGTTTAGTTGATATGCTCAAGTGCACAATCACACAGTTTTATGATTGAGTTTTGGTTTTCATGAATAGTTTATCAAAACAAGTTTACATATGGTATATGTATAGTAGATGTTTTCTATTTATACATACATGCTTTATCTTGGTAAACAAACTTATTTTGATATCCCTATTCATGTTTTGGAAAAATCAAGTTTGATAAAAATACAAGTTTTGTTTTTGATAAAATTTGCAAGACACAAAAATAAATTGATATGTTGATATATTGTCTTGAAATTTTTATCACAGGTGTATGTTTAATATAAAATGATAAAACAAATTTTGTGAATTTTTTAGAAGTGTTAAAGATTTTTAGAAAATATTTTACACTGTTTTTCTGACCCTGCACTGTGCCTGCCAGGCCAGTTCGGTCGACCGGACCGGTCGACCGCACCAAGTGGCCGGTCGACCGGGTCGGTCGACCGATGTGCACAATCGTGCACGCTGGCGACACATATAGTCGGTCGACCGGACCGGTCGACCGAGTTGAGAGCTCTGCTCTCGGGAATTTTCGGTCGACCGGACCGGTCGACCGCTGCTGCCCAACGGTCACATTTTTGACCGTTGGCGTCGACCGGGCCGGTCGACCGGCAGTTGGTCAGACTGCCACATCAGCCTAACGGCTAGTTTTTCCTAGGGGCTATATAAACCCCATCTCTTTGGGGATTTTGGTAAAGTTTTTAAAGAAGAAAAATACCTGTTTTCTGAAGTGTTTAAAAGTGTTTTAAAAGAGTTTTAAGTGCTAACAAGATTTATTCTTTGTGTTTTTGGTTTTGAAAAAATCAAAGAAATTGGAATTTGGGATTTTTGTATTGGCTTTCATTCTTTATCTTTTACAAGAAATTTCCCAAGTGTTTTCTTTGAGTTCTTGTTTTCCAAAACACATTGTTTCCACACTTGAGCCATATCTTCTATTCTAAACTATTAGGATCTTGTTTTGTGGAAAAAGAGAAAAAGAAAGTGTTTGAGGTTGTTGTTGTAAACCTCTTGTGTTGTAACCCTCCTTTTATTTGTGAATCCCTCTTCGGTAGAGGTGATCGGAGTGGTATGGTTTGGATCCCTCAAGTGTGAAGTGATTGGGATTGTGTTTGTAAGCCTCTTAGGTAGAGGTGTGGTTGTTGGTTGACACCTCTAGTGTGAGGTGTTGTGGTTTGTATTGAGAGAGGAGTTTGGTACTCCTTGGGTTGTAAGAAATCCTCTTCGGTAGAGGTTCCCTCGGTGGGAGTTGAGATAGTGGAAATCCTACACGGTGGTGTAGGCGGGGATGTAGAGCAAGGTGCTCGAACCTCGAAACAAATCTTTGTGTTTGCGTATTGATCCATTGTCTCTCTAACTCTCTCTCATTTATATTGTGCAAAGCATCATACTTCATATCATCATATCATATTTGCTTGTGTTAAGCATAATTCATATTATATACATTGCTTGTGTTGCCTTGCATCTTTCATATTGTAATTTATCCTTGATTGCTTGGCTTGATTGTGTGTGCACATATTTCTTATTGCTTGGATTGCTTGTGTGTGTGCCTAACTTGTACTCATCCAACAAGAGCTTCACATAGCGCCTCAACCCATTTCAAGGGGAATCAAGGGGAGTTAGTCCAGAGCCTCGCAAGGGGAATTCGGCTACACTTGTTGTATTGTATTAGTTTGTGCATAATTTGCATTAGCTTCCGCATTTAGCGCACTTAGTTTGAATTAAGTTTCTTAGATTAGCACTTACACCTATTCACCCCCCCTCTAGGTGTTTTTTCACAAGTATGAACAGTACAAAAGGAGGCTCAGAGTCACAACAGGAAAACTCAAGAGCCGAACAGGAGGGCCTGGAAGGATGGGGCTCTGGACAGGCTGCAGGAGATCCACGCTACCGCTGCGCACTCTGATCAGCAACTGGGAGAATCCACACGCTCCAAGCCCAAAAACCTGGACAAGAGGATCCAGAGGAGTCAGAACTCCCCGGCGAGTGGTGATGCAAAAGCCAGATGGCGAGCATGGATAAGCACATGTGTATCGATAATTCTGGATCCTAAACATGAAAAACCGTATCGTAGGCACAAGCATGCAGGAGCAAGTAGATATACAACAATTGATATCAAGTAGGAAAGATTCATAGTATGATAAGATAAGAGCAGGGGGCAAGTAAAAGGCAGGATATGAACAGGTATAATATAATAATCATAAAACTGGAAATCTGAAGTAAAATCCGATACGAGCAAACATGGCAAGGCATACTACAGATTCATAGCTGGCATCTTTTATTATTATTATTACTCGTCTTACCCCGATGTCTAGATATGTGAACTAGCGTCCCAGCACACATATATCCACATCTGAGTAAAGCAAGATTGTTATTGGAAACCAACGGGGGTATCAACGAACAATGTTTACAGTGGGTCCCGTACATACCCGGGACCACGGCCCAGGATTGTTCCGTTGCTTGGTGGACGGAACCAGCCGCAAGGCTAACAGGAGGGACTTATGTATGCCCTTATCATGATGGTACCAGGAAGGAGGGAGCCAGCACTCCCCTCGGTTGCCTGGAGGCCCACAGGTCAGACCGGAAGTTTTAGTTGCACAACATGCCTAATACCACTGTAAACACGAACACATATTGATAGCCGCATGTTTCCCCCGACCCGATGCAAGTTGTTCCTTTTATGATTTATTAGATGTTTATCAGATTCCGGGAATGAGCAAGAACAAGTCAGGAATGTCATGAATACAGGTATATCAGGAGTACTGGTTCGTACTATAAGGTATCACATGTGTATCAGGAGTACAGTTTGTACTATCAAGATGTCAGGTCATTATTCCCGTTATCGTGATAATCATGAGAGTCAAGTATATCATGCCGGGTGTTAAGTGATGGCATGACAGGAGGATGATATTTGTCAGGTGACCAATCATATCAAGAGATTGATATTAGTCCGGTGGCAAGTCACGACATAACAAGGGGTCTTGCCAAGTAGTAGCATGTCAGGTGCTAGATGGTAACAAATCAGTTGCGAGGAGAGAGAAAAAGTGGGAAAATATCTGGACACTATTCTGGTATCTGGGAAAACACCGAAAACTCCGGAAAAGTCCCAAAATAAAGTAACTTGAAAAACTTCCCAAAATTCTCAAAAATAATAAATATTATAAAAGATTTTGGTGAAATCGATTTTCAGGAATTAAATCTCATTTTCAAAATAAAAATCCTGAAGTCAATGGTCAATACCGGTCTACACCGGGTCGGCCAGATTTTGATAAAATCTGAAAAATCCCAAAAAATGTCTGAAAGAAGAAATATAATTCTAAGAAGTAATATGAAAGCGGAATCTAGAAATTTGATTCCAATTAAAATTCCTAGAATCAACCAGTGATACTGGCCGACACCCAATCCAGTGAAATTTTGATAAATTTAGAAAATTCTTAGAAAAAGTATTTAGATAGAAAATGTGATTTTAAGAAGTTACTGGAAAGCCGTTTCTTGAAATTCAACTCCGTTTGTAAATTAAAAATCCGAGAATCGATCAGTGGTATCGGTCGATACCGGTTTTGAAGAATTTCAACTTAATTCAGGAAAATCCCAGAAAATCATAGAAAATCTAAAATATTAAAAACGATGTTTAAAACTAAATCGGTCAAATCGGAATAACAAAAAGATCAAATCGAGAAATTTACTAGGATCGGTTCCCGGTTCAGACTAGGGCTGACTCCGAGTCCACGAATCCAGATCCAAGGCAAAACGATCATGCGAACAATTCATAATACAAAACAAATACAGGAAGTAAATCAAAAATACGATCAGAAAATACGAATACGCAACTAAGTACGTATTCCGGGAACGGGGTGTTACACTCCATCCACCTTACAAAAAATTGCGTCCTCGCAATTTCGATAAGGGGTGAAATGAACACAAAAGATAGGAATGAGGATTATGCCAAATCAAGATACGAATAACTGTGAGCCGTTCTCCCAAGTTGACTGAACGGTAAACTTAGGACTGAGACATCTCTGCCCTTCTGCCGTATATATACATCCCCTGATGGTGCCATAATAATACTGATCTGATGTCTGCTTATAAAACAACGCTGTCAGAACTTCAAAAGACTACCCCATTCTGAATGATATAAGGTGAGCTGGCTTGGTAAGATAATCAATAATACTTCGATCAGACTGTGAGCCAAAGATGATGAAATCCATAGTGTTGAAGTCCATAATATAATATAAAACCCTGCATGGTGAGATGTTATCCTTTTGCAGTAGAATCACTGACGGGCTGCATACTGGGCTTTGCTAACTCTGAAAGACGTAGCCAAGAATATTAAATAACTGTGAAGAATTCGGAATACTGGTATATGAATGATAACCCGACTGCAGGTGGAACATGTAGAAGATAATCTGAGTCCTGCAAGATTGGTGGAATGGATCATTGACAAGGGTCATGGAGATAGCTCAGATATAGTGATGAAACTCTGTTCAACAGGTCCATGAAAGCACGCTGGGCAGAAGAAATCCGAGGAATGGCTCGAGTGCTAAACACTGAAGGGACTAGCCACGAATGAAACCAAGCCTAGATGAGGTCATCGCGTAACACAGCTCAGGTGTTAAGCATTAGGGTGCGGCGAAGCTAACGCTCTGCGAGGCTCGCATGTGGCGAAGCTCACGCGGCGAAGCCAGCGCGTAACACAACACTAAATGCTAAGCATCAGGGTGCAGCGAAACTCACACCTGTTAGGTTCACGGATGACTAGAACATGACCCTCGCTTAGCGAGGCTAGCGGAGCCTTTGGTCCACCAAATCAATAAAACTGCCAGGAGTTATTGGCTCTGAGAACACGATCAAGAAATTATAATAATCTAAGCGTGTCCCGAATACTGTCTTCTAAATAATATCCTGACTGCAAATCAGCTCTGAGAATGCCCGAGTTCCCTAAACATAGTTGAAGAAATCATGATCGCTATTGAGGGTAATAGAAATGAAAAATATCATAATTCTGTTTGCTAGAAGTCCTTATTCTGAAACACTGATCTGTACTGGCACTCCTCGTGTAATGATATCGTCTAACTGATTATATAAGTGATAGCTACTCCGCTAGATGTACTGGTCTCCCGTGATGTATCCATAAATATAGAATATAACGCGGGGTCGAAGATCTGTCTAATATAAGACAATGTGATATACCAGAGTCAAGGAATGCCAGAACATAATGAGAACGAACCATATCTGTCCTGCTGTTACCTCACTAGTCAACACTATCTTAAGTTGGCATAAAGATCATAAAAATAAGAATAGCAAAAATAAAAGAAGTAGGAATCATGAAATAGGGAGAGAGATAGGACGGACTAGGATTGATGGTGATAGTGCAATGAGGAGGATATGATATAGAGAATTTACCAACTCCGGACATGCAAAAAAATGGGGATAAATAGTTACGGTCAGTACTGGGTTCCCCCTTCAGATATTGAGCATCCCTTCCTGTTCTCACCCCATCATATAGAACATCCGGACTTCCTCTTTCGTCAGATTATATGTTTGCCTCCTTCTACCAGGTGCCCTAGCTCTTGGTCTCCTTTGTGTATGACTCCACGCTTGATGCTGGGGATGAAGCAAGGTCATTCTGCTAGTAGGTCCTAGATTCCCTCACAACGGTGATACTAGATGAGTTGATCTGATCGGTGCGATGTTCTCTGTCTCCTTGAGCAGGCAATCACTTTTCAACTAATCCCCGAACCCGTATATATCATAGTTCATAATCTTTCTGGTGGTTATGTTAAAGGTGCCCGGCTCCAGACAATATCCACCGGTCATATGTTGAGGGCAGGGTTGGAGGGATGGCTTAGCTAGTAGGGCATCCAGAGGCCTGTCTGAGCCTTCAACTTCCATCAATTAAGAGGGTCTCTTCACCAACTTCATCTGCAACTCACCCTAATCTTCCTTTTCTGGGTCTATTCCACTTCCCGGATGATGACAAAAGAACTTGAAAATACTCCTTAGGCTGCTTGGGAATAAGAGACATCTTGATCCTCATCTTCATTCCTCACTAAGATATTGCTTGATCGGTTCTCCTTGTCGGCCACCAGGTAAAACACTAACCGACTATGTCTTAGGAATTTTGTAGTGTACTTACTTACAATTCAATCTCCTTACCGCAATTTGATTTATTCTTTCATTTTTTTTTCCTCTGAGCTATTATAGAGGAGAATCTTCTTATAGAAATCCTTCAAGAACTAGTCCCAAGTGATGGGCTTTCCCAGTCTCGCTGCTTCCGCCAACTACTACATCCAGGCTACATCTTCTAACTGAATCTTGATCATTTTCACCTAGTTCTCGTCAGGGACCCAAGTTGACTTAGAAGATCCATCAGGTTTACCGACCACTGCTATGCATCCAGGGCTCCTCCATGCTTGAAAAGATTACCGGTTAGCATTTCCTGAAATCCAACATGTTACCTGGCTTCTGTTCCCGGAGTGCAACCAATAATCCTTGGTGCGGGACCTTCGTCTGTACTTGATTGTGTCTCATCATATCTTGCAGAAATAGTCTCAAATCAAGATTTTCTCCGTTAGGGTTACCCTAGGAAGAACCAGAACCGTTATGATTTCCCCATCTTTTCATGTCCGAGTTGGTCCAAGAATAACAAGAAACTGAAGTATGAAAGGATGGGAGAACTTCAGAATTCAAGGATAAGATTATCAAGAGAGAATGGATAACTTTGTACTTATAGTTGGATTGTATAACTAAGACTCATGCATTCCAGTTGCAAATTTCTTTACCATTAATTTGCCGACTGGTTGTACTGAGGATGTAAGAGCCTAGGCTCTGATACCACCCTGTAACGCCCCCCGATCCTGTGGGTACGGAGACGTTACTGCAACGTATATACGCAGGTCAGAAATACCCTCACGTATATACGCTAAGCATCAGTACAGGCAAGAATCAGAGTACGGAAGCAAGTGGTGCATCATGAGTACAGTTACAAAGTTATCACCAGAGGTGATCCAATATTACAGGAATATTACATCACTGAAATGCGCAATTGCGAGATACAAAGAGATATACAAGTACGGATAGTACAAAGACAGGCTCAGAGTCATAACAGGAAAACTCTAGAGCCGAACAAGGGGGCCTGGAAGGATAGAGCTCTGAACGGTCTGCTGGAGATCCACGCTACCGCTGCGCCACTCTGATCAGCGACTGGGAGAATCCATAAGCTCCAAGCTTCAAAACCTGGACATGAGGATCCAGAGGAGTCAGAACTCCCCAGGCGAGTGGTGATGCAAAAGCCAGGTGGCGAGCAAGGGTAAGTACATGTATAGCGATAAACCGAATAAAGCCGAGGACGAGCAAATCTGATTGTATGGTTCAGATCACGGCTCCATAAGACTAGTACGTCGAAGGAATAATCCAAACAAGGAAACCCTCATCTATATACCTTTATCTCATGTCATCATAATCCAAGCACATACAACCCGACTGTACTCAGGGCATGATAAGAAAATGAACAGGAGGCAGGTGGATACAAGGGATAAAGCAGAGCATGAGCAGTTAATACTATAATACTCATAAAGCCGAAAATCCGAAGTAAAATCCAGGACAAGCAAATATGGTAAGGCATATCACAGATTCATAGCCGTTTAAGCTGCAGGCTTCAGTATGCGTCCCATTCCACATACTTCTACTTACAACTTAAAGAGCAGGTTATTATCTTGACACTTTATTATTACTCGTCTTACCCTGATGTCTAGATATGTGAACTAGCGTCCCAGCACACATATATCCACATCCGAGTAAAGCAAGGTTGTTATTGGAAACCAGCGGGGGTATCAACGAACTATGTTTACAGTGGGTCCCGTACATACCCGGGACCACGGCCCAGGATTGTTCCGTTGCTTGGTGGACGGAACCAGCCGCAAGGCTAACAGGAGGGACTTATGTATGCCCTTATCATGATGGTACCAGGAAGGAGGGAGCCAGCACTCCCCTCGGTCGCCTGGAGGCCCACAGGTCAGACCGGAAGTTTTAGTTGCACAACAAGCCTAATACCACTGTAAACACGAACACATATTGATAGCCGCATGTTTCCCCCGACCCGATGCAAGTTGTTCCTTTTATGATTTATTAGATGATTATCAGATTCCGGGAATGAGCAAGAACAAGTCAGGAATGTCATGAATATAGGTATATCAGGAGTACTGGTTCGTACTATAAGGTATCACATGTGTATCAGGAGTACAGTTTGTACTATCAAGATGTCAGGTCATCATTCCCGTTATCGTGATAATCATGAGAGTCAAGTATATCATGCCGGGTGTTAAGTGATGGCATGACAGGAGGATGATATTTGTCAGGTGACCAATCATGTCAAGAGATTGATATTAGTCCGGTGGCAAGTCACGACATAACAAGGGGTCTTGCCAAGTAGTAGCATGTCAGGTGCTAGATGGTAACAAATCAGTTGCCAGGTGATATACATGTGTTAAATAGTAGCATGAAAATGACAAGTAGTATAAACAGGTGAAAGGCATTAGCATGTAGATGGTAAGTATCAAGTAAAAGCATATCAAGTTTGTTAAGTAACAGAATAATAGTTGAACACAATCAAAGAAGGTGTTAGTTCCAAACAGCATAAATCATGAAGAATACAAGTCGACCGATGAAAATAGGAAAGTCCAAGGAAGCGAGAACACTCGCCTAACTCTTCAGAAAAATATAGTGAAATCCTCGATCTCCGGAATCCAGGAAATCAACGCGTAAACGCGTTAAAGAGAGTGATAGGTAGAGAGGAGAAATTCAAGAGAGAGAAAGAGAATGAGAGAGAGGAGAGAGAAAGTAAGAGCTAGAGAGAGAAATCCATGGAGAGAGAAAGTGAATGTACAGGGAGAGAGAGATAGCTAGAGAGAGGGTATACAGAGGGACGCGAGTTTTTGAGAGTGAGACGCGGGAGTTGCGTCGCAGGAATAGCCGGCGCGGGTATCACAAACGCGGGAGTCGCGTCGCGAAGGTACCACAAACGCGGGGTTCGAGACCCGTGTTCAAATAAGGACGCGGGGAGAACGCGGACGCGGATGTGGGTTCCGCGTCGCGTTAACACAAGAAGAACATGGACGCGGGCATGGGATCCGCGTTAGGAAACAAACAGAGAGGAGGGAAGGTGATATTTGTCAAGTGACAAGTCAGGTAATAACAATGTATGATGCAAGTCTCGAGGATAAGGTCCATATTCAAGGAAGTGATTAACCACAGCAGACAGCCAAGGTTAGTCGACTAGGGAAACTAAGTAGTCGACTTAGAGAAGAAGTTAGTCGACTATAGAGGAGGATCAAGTCGATTAATAGGGCCGCGTCTCAGAGAGCCGCGTCCCAGAAAGAAAGTTAGTCGACTAGGGCAAATGGGTTAGTCGACTAATGAAGGCCGCGTTTCAGAAAGCCGCGTCTCAGGAAGAAAGTTAGTCGACTAGGGAATTAAGGTTAGTCGACTAATCAAGGTCGCGTTTCAGAAACAAAGCTGCGTTTCAAAGGGGTTAGTCGACTTGGAGATGGTTCAAGCCGACTAATAAAGTGCAACAGAGAACAGAGTTAGCTTTTGTGGTTGCTGGTCATTTGATATATGAATTCAAGTATAAAACAGTTATCCAAGTATTTGACGAGGGAAATCACTCGCCGATGATGGAGAGCACGGCCCCCAATCCAAAGGAGGTGGCCGACCATCAAAGAGAAGGAGAGAGGTTGAAGGTGCAAGTCTAGTTCAAGTTGCCAAAATGGGATTTTGCAAACGGTGTTACGGGGAGCGACGAGTTGGCTTGAATGAAAGAGCTCGCCGAGGAGGTGAAGATGGTATGCTTGGTGGAGGCTACGGTGGTGCAGGTGGGGTGGAGATGGTGGTGAAGTTTTGGTGGAGAAGATGGGTTCTTTTGATGTCTCTTGGTGGAAAGGGGTTGAAGAAGGTAGTGTTTTGGTTATTGTTGTTGTTGGAATGGTGAAGTAGGTGGAGGGGAGAAGTATGGTGGAAGTTGGGGTGAAAATGGTGGAGAAATGATGGAGAAATGGGTGGCCATGGGAGTAAGGGCTGCCATCTTCGTTCTCAGCAAGCTTGCTGGAAACAAGGGAGGAGGAGAAGAATAAATGAATGCAAGAGAGAGAAGGAAAGTGGGGTATATATAAAGGTAAAGGAAAACATTATAATAATGTTGCACTTTCAAATCAAAAGGACACACAAGAAGGACTTGCGTTTCCCTCCAAAACGCAGCCCTTAGACATGCGTTTAGGCCAAAATGAGCCAAACGCGGAATTTAAAGCCGCGTCCGGGAGGATGCAAAAGGCTGCGTTTCAACGAAAGGACAAAAGTCATGATGACTTGATTGGGATAGATTGGCAGTGCATTAAATGCAGCATGGAGAGGATCTCCGCATTAAATGCAAAATCCCAGGAGTGAAGCTCGCGTTTGGCGAGGAGAGAGAAAAAGTGGGAAAATATCTAGACACTATTCCGGTATCTGGGAAAACACCGAAAACTCCGGAAAAGTCCCAAAAATAAAGTAACTTGAAAAGCTTCCCAAAAATTCTCAAAAATAATAAATATTATAAAAAGATCTTTGGTGAAATCGATTTTCAGGAATTCAATTTAATTTTCAAAATAAAAATCCTGAAGTCAATGGTCAATACCGGTCTACACCGGGTCGGCCAGATTTTGATAAAATCTGAAAATCCCAGAAAATGTCTGAAAGAAGAAAATATAATTCTAAGAAGTAATATGAAAGCGAAATCTAGAAATTTGATTCCAATTAAAATTCCTAGAATCAACCAGTGATACTGGCCGACACCCAATCCAGTGAAATTTTGATAAATTTAGAAAATTCTTAGAAAAAGTATTTAGATAGAAAATGTGATTTTAAGAAGTTACTGGAAAGCCGTTTCTTGAAATTCAACTCCGTTTGTAAATTAAAAATCCGAGAATCGATCAGTGGTATCGGTCGATACCGGTTTTGAAGAATTTCAACTTAATTCAGGAAAATCCCAGAAAATCATAGAAAATTTAAATATTAAAAAACGATGTTTAAAACTAAAATCGGTCAAATCGGAATAACAAAAAGATCAAATCGAGAAATTTACTAGGATCGGGTTCCCGGTTCAGACTAGGGCTGATTCCGAGTCCACGAATCCAGATCCAAGGCAAAACGATCATGCGAACAATTCATAATACAAAACAAATACAGGAAGTAAATCAAAAATACGATCAGAAAATACGAATACGCAACTAAGTACGTATTCCGGGAACGGGTGTTACAATGAGTATTGTAAATTCAGGTCACTGTATATGTAATAAAGGATAACAAGTAAAAGATTCAAGTCACTGCATGTAATGCAGGATAACAAGTATAGTATTCCCGTAAATGTGATAATCACAGGTCAAGTATTAATATTTCAAGAGGCAAGTGATAAGTCATGTCATAGTCAGAAGCAAGTGTCAAGTAGCAAGTCGGGTGTCAGGTGATGACACAACAGTTGACAAGTGATATAGACAGGTGTCAGGTATTAGCTTGTAGATGGTAAGTATCAAGTAAAAACATGTCAAGTATTAATATATCAAGTGAGTACTTGGCAAGTAATACAATAATAGCTGAGCACAATCAAAGAAAGTGTTAGTTCCAAATAGCATAAATCCTGAATAATATAAGTCGACCCGATGAAATGGGAAAGTCAAGAGAAAAGCGAGAACACTCGCCTAAATCCTTGAAAAACACAGTGAAATCCCCGATATCCGGAATCTAGGAAATCAACACGTCAACGCGTTAGAAAGAAAGTGATAGAGAGAGGAGAAAATCAAGAGAGAGAAAGAAATGAGAGAGAGGAGAGAGAAAGAGAGAACTAGAGAGAGAAGTACATGGAGAGAGGGAGAGAGTGTATAGGGGGACGCGGGTTTGAGATTGAGACGCGGGGGTCGCAGACGCGGGAGTCGCGTCGCGTAGATGTCACAACCGCGAGTTCGAGACCCGCGTTCAAGTTAGGACACGAGGAGAACGCGGACGCGGACGTGGGTTCCGCGTAGCGTTAACACGAGAAGAACACAGACGCGGGCATGAGCTCCGCGTCGTGTTGACACGAGAAGGACACAGACGCGGGCATAGGCTCCACGTTGTGTCGATACAGAAATGCGAAGGGCGCGTTATATAAATATCAAGAACGCGAAGATTCGCGTTAAATAATTACCTAGACGCGGGGGCAAACTCCGCGTCTAGCAATTCAATAGAGAGAAAGAGAGAGACAGGGAAAGAGGGAAAGTGGGACGCAGGTTTTGGGAGACGCGAGGAGGAAGTGAGATGCAAGTTTTTGATCTCCCCAAGTTTGGGAGAAATCAGTGAAGGAAAGAAGAATGAAAGGAAAAGAAAGAAAAAGAAAAGGAAGAAAGAATGGAAAAAAGAAGGAAGGAAAGGAAAGAAGAGAAGGGAAGGGGTGGTAGCCGGCGATGGCCGGCGGTCACCGGCGGCGGCCGGAGTTGGCCGGAAGTGGCCGGAGAAGGTGGCCAAGGTTCCATTATCCAAGCCATAGATGGTGGTGCAAGTGTAGTTTAAATTGTAAAAATGGGATTTTGCAAAAGGGGTTTCGGAGAGCGAAGCTATAGGTCATCGGAAAGAGCACAATGAGGAGAGGAAGATGGTATAGTCGTTGGTGGCCAAGGTGGTGTAGATGGTGGTGGAGAGGGTGATGAAACTTTGGAGCTTAATGGGTTCATGGTAGAGAAATGAGGAAGAAGAAGGTGGGAAAGATGGTGTTATGGTGGTTGTTGTTGTTGAAATGAAGGAGGAGATGGAGGAGAATGAGCTGGTGGTGTTGGTGGAGAAAATGGAGGAAAAATGGTGGAGAAATGGCCAGCCAAGGCAAGCCCATGGCTGCCATTTTCGTGGCCTGTCACTTGCTGTAAAACAAAGAAGAAAGAAAAAAGTGAAAGAGAGAGGAAGAAGGAAAGGTGGGGTGGTTATATATAAAGGGAAAGATTATAATATAATATTGCCATCTCACCAAATAAATGAGACTTGCGTCTCACCAAGGAATGGCTGCGTTCAGGCCAGATGAACTGGACGCGGAGAAAAATCCGCGTCCAGGAGGATAAACGCGAGTTTTGCGTTTGATGAATAAGACAAAAAGGCATGGGTGATTTGAACTGGGTTGATTTCTTTGAAGAACAAAGTATTAAATGCGGAATGGAGAGAGTCTCCACATTAATTGTGAAATCTAGGTTGGTGAAACTCGCGTCTAGCGAGGAGAGAGGTAATAAAATATCTGGATAAATTCCGATATCTGGGAAAACACCGAAAACTCCGGAAAAGTCCAAAAAATAAAGTAACTTGGAAAGCTTCCCAAAAATTCTCAAAAATAATAAATATTATATAAAGATTTTTGATGAAATCAGTTTTCAGAAATTCAATCCCATTTTTAAAATAAAAATCATAAAGTCAACCGTCAATATCGGTCTACACCGGGTTGGCCGAATTTTTGATAAATTCTGAAAATTCCCAAAAAAAGCCTGAAAGGAGAAATTATAATTCTAAGAAATAATATGAAAGCAGAATCTAGAAATTTGATTCCATTTGTAAAATAAAATTCCTGGAATCAACCAGTGAGACTGGCCGACACCAAATCCAGTGGAATTTCGATAAATTCAGAAAATTCTCAGAAAAAGTATTTAGATAGAAAATGTGATTTTAAGAAGTTACATGAAAGCTGTTTTTTGAATTTCAACTCCGTTTGTAAATTAAAAATCCGAGAATCGGTCCGCGGTATTGGTCGACCCCGGTTTTGAAGATTTCCAATTTAATTCAGGAAAATTTCAGAAAATCACGAAAAATCTAGAATATTAGAAAATGATGTTTGAAACTGAAATCGGTCAAATCAGAATACCAGAAAGTCCAAATCGAGCAATATTCTAGGATCGGTCCCCCGGTTCAGAGTAGGGCTGACTCCGAGTTCACGAATCCAGATCCAAGGTAAAACGATCATATAAATAACTCATAATACAAAACAAATACCGAAAGTAAATCAAAAAAATATGATCAGAAATATGAATACGCAACTAAGTACGTATTCGGGGAGTGGGGTGTTACACTCCATCCACCTTATAAAAAATTGCGTCCTCGCAATTTCGATAAGGGGAAGATGAACACAGAAAGGATAGGAATGAGGATTATGCCAATCAAGATATGAATAACTGAGGGCTGTCCTCCCAGATCGACTGAACGGCTAACTCAGGGCTAAGGCATCTCTGCACTTCTGTTGTATGGATACGCCCTCTGACGGTGCCATATTAACACTGATCTGCAGTCTGCTTATAAAGAACACTGTCAGAACTTCAAAAGATTAACCCATTCTGAATAATATAAAGTGAGATAACTTGGTGAGAAAATCAATAGTACTTAATCAGACTGTGAACCAAAGCTGATGAAATCCATAGAAATCCGTAGTGCTGAAATCCAAATATAAAATCCTGCATGGCATGATGTTATCCTTGATAAAGAGTCTGCAGTAGAATTACTACTGTGCCACATACATATTAATTCCCCAGGAATAACCCAGAATACCCAAGATAAAGAAAACCTTGATAATGCTGAGTATAAATCAAGAAGACCAATAATTAAGAATTTCTGCATACTGGGCGTTGCTAACTCTGAAAGAAGTAGTCAAGAATATAGAATAACTGTGAAGAATTCTGAATACTAACTTCTGAATGATAACCCGACTGCAGATGAAACATGTAGAAGATATCTGAGCAATGCAAGATTGGTCGAATGGATCATTGACAAGGATCATGGCGATGGCTCAGATACAGCGATAAAACCATGTTCAGCGGATCCATGAAAGCACGCTAGGCAGAAGAAATCTGAGGAACGGGCTAGAGTGCTTAGCACTGAAGGAACTAGCCACGGGCAAAGCAAGCCTAATTGAAGCTATCGCGTAACACAGCTCAGGTGTTAAGCACTAGGGTACGGTGAAGCTAACGCTCTGCGAGACTTGCATATGGCGAAGCTCTCACGGCGAAGGCAGCGCGTAACACAACGCTAAATGCTGAGCACCAGGGTGCAACGAAGCTCACACCCGGTTAGGTTCACGGGTGACTAGAACACGACCCTCACTTGGCCAGGCTAGCGGAGTCTATGGTCCACCAAATCAATAAGGACTGCCAGAAGTCCTGATTCTGAAATACTGTTATATACTGACACTCCTCATGTAATGATACAGTCTATCTGATTATATAAGCGATGACTAGTCCACTTGATGTACTGGTCTCCCATGATGTATCCATAAATACAAGAATATAATGCGATACCGAAGATCTGTTCAATATAAGATAATGTGATGTACGAGAGTCGAGGAATGCCAGAACATAATGAGAACGAACCACATCTGCCCTGCTGTTACCTCACTTGTCTATACATATCTTAAGTTGGCATAAGGATTACGAAAATCAGAATAGTAAAAATAGAAGAGATAGAAATCATGAAATAGGGAGGTAGACACGGACGGACTAAGACTGGTGGTGATAGTGCAATGAGAAGGATATGATATAGAGAATTTACCAACTCCCAGACATGCTAAAATGGGGACAATGGTTACGGTTAGTACTCTCAGGGTCCTTTTTCAGGCATTGAGCATCCTTCCCTGTTCTCACTCCATCCGTATCTTGACTTCCTCTTCGGTCAGATTATGTGTTCGCCTCCTTCTACCATGTGCCCTCGCTCTTAGTCTCTTTTGTGTATGACTCCATGCTTGATGCTGGGGATGAAGCGAGGTTATTCTGCCAGTAGGTCCTGGATTCCCTCACAATGGTGATACTGGATGAGTTGATCTGATCTGTGCGATGTTCTCTGCCTTCTTGAACGGACAGTCACTTTTCAACTAATCTCTGGACCCATATATGGCATAATTCATAATCTTTCTGGTGGTTGTGTTGTAGGTGTCCGGCTTTAGACAATACCCACATGTCATATGCTGAGGGCAAGGTTGGAGGGATGGCTTAGCTAGTGGGGCATCCAGGGGCCTGTCTGAGTCTTCACTTCCATCAAATGAGAGGGTCTCTTCGCCAACTTCATCTGCATCTCATCCTGATCTTCCTTCTCTGGGTCCATTCTACTTCCCAGATGATGACAAAAAAACTTGAGAATACTTCTTGGGCTGCTTGGGAATAAGAGACATCTTGATCCTCATCTCCCTTTCTCATTAAAATATTACTTGCTCGGTTCTCCTTATCATCCACCCATGTAAGACACCGACCGACTATGCCTTAGGAACTTTGCAGCGCACTTATTTACAATTCAATCTTCTTACTGCAATTTGATAAATCGTTCCTTCATTTCTTTCTGAGCAATTACAGAGAAGAATCTTCTCATAGAAATCCTTCGAGAACTGGTCCCAAGTGATGGGCTGTTCCAGTCTCGTTGCTTCCACCAACCACCACGTCCTGGCCATATCTTTCAACTGAATCTTGGTCATTTCCACTTAGTTCTCGTCAGGGATTCGAGTTGCCTTCAGAAGACCTGTCATGTTTACCAGCCACTTCTATGCATCCAGGGCTTCTCCATGCTTGAAAAGATTGCCGGCTGTAATTTCCTGAAATCCAACATGTTGCCTGGCTTCTGTTCCCGGAGTGTAACCAATAATCCTTGGTGCGGGACCTTCGTCTGTTCTTGTTAGTTCCTCATCATATTTTGCAGAAATTGTCTCAAATCAAAACTTCCTCCATTAGGGCTACCCCAAGAAGAGCCGGAACCGTTATGATTTCTCCTTCTTTTCATGTCCGAGTTGGTCCAAGAATAACAAGAAACTGAAGTATGAAAGGATGGGAGAACTTCAGGATTCAAAGGCAAGATTGTCAAGAGAGAATGGATAACTTTGTACTTATAGTTGGATTGTATAACCACGACTCATGCATTCCAGTTGCAAATTTCTTTACCATTAATTTGCCGACTGGTTGTACTGAGGATGTGAGAGCCTAGGCTCTGATACCACCCAGTAACGCCCCGATCCGGCGGGTACGGAGACGTTACTGCGACGTATATACGCAGGTCAGAAATACCCTCACGTATATACGCTAAGCATCAGTACAGGCAAGAATCAGAGTGCGGAAGCACGTGGTGCATTATACATTCCAACAATAGAGTACAATTACAAAGTTGTCATCAGATGTGACACAATATTACATGAATATTACATCACTGATATGCGCAATTGCGGAAATACAAAGTGATGTACAAGTATGAACAGTACAAAAGGAGGCTCAGAGTCACAACAGGAAAACTCAAGAGCCGAACAGGAGGGCCTGGAAGGATGGGGCTCTGGACAGGCTGCAGGAGATCCACGCTACCGCTGCGCCACTCTGATCAGCAACTGGGAGAATCCACACGCTCCAAACCCCAAAACCTGGACATGAGGATCCAAAGGAGTCAGAACTCCCCGGCGAGTGGTGATGCAAAAGCCAGATGGCGAGCATGGATAAGCACATGTGTATCGATAATTCTGAATCCTAAACATGAAAAACCGTATCGTAGGCACAAGCATGCAGGAGCAAGTAGATATACAACAATTGATATCAAGTAGGAAAGATTCATAGTATGATAAGATAAGAGCAGGGGGCAAGTAAAAGGCAGGATATGAACATGTATAATATAATAATCATAAAACTGGAAATCTGAAGTAAAATCCGATACGAGCAAACATGGCAAGGCATACTACATATTCATAGCTGGCATCTTTTATTATTATTATTACTCGTCTTACCCCGATGTCTAGATATGTGAACTAGCGTCCCAGCACACATATATCCACATCTGAGTAAAGCAAGATTGTTATTGGAAACCAACGGGGGTATCAACGAACAATGTTTATAGTGGGTCCCGTACATACCCGGGACCACGGCCCAGGATTATTCCGTTGCTTGGTGGACGGAACCTACCGCAAGGCGATCAGGAGGGTCTTATAGAATGCCCTTATCAAGATGGTACCAGGAAGGAGGGAGCCAGCACTCCCCTCGGTCGCCTGGAGGCCCACAGGTCAGACCGGAAGTTTTAGTTGCACAACATGCCTAGTACCACTGTAAACACGAACATCTATTGATAGCCGCAAGTTTCCCCCGACCCGATGCAAGTTGTTCCTTTTTATGATTTATTATGTAATTGTCAATTTACGGGAATAGCAGGTGCAAGACATGATCAAGAGTTCAGGAGTACATGAGTATTGTAAATTCAGGTCACTGTATATGTAATAAAGGATAATAAGTACAAGATTCAAGTCACTGCATGTAATGCAGGATAACAAGTATAGTATTCCCGTAAATGTGATAATCACAGGTCAAGTATTAATATTTCAAGAGGCAAGTGATAAGTCATGTCATAGTCAGAAGCAAGTGTCAAGTAGCAAGTCGGGTGTCAGGTGATGACACAACAGTTGACAAGTGATATAGACAGGTGTCAGGTATTAGCATGTAGATGGTAAGTATCAAGTAAAAACATGTCAAGTATTAATATATCAAGTGAGTACTTGGCAAGTAATACAATAATAGCTGAGCACAATCAAAGAAAGTGTTAGTTCCAAACAGCATAAATCCTGAATAATACAAGTCGGCCCGATGAAATGGGAAAGTCAAGAGAAAAGCGAGAACACTCGCCTAAATCCTTAAAAAATACAGTGAAATCCCCGATCTTCAGAATCTAAGAAATCAACACGTCAACGCGTTAGAAAGAAAGTGATAGAGAGAGGAGAAAATCAAGAGAGAGAAAGAAATGAGAGAGAGGAGAGAGAAAGAGAGAACTAGAGAGAGAAGTACATGGAGAGAGAGAGAGAGTGTATAGGGGGACGCGGGTTTGAGATTGAGACGCGGGGGTCGCAGACGCGGGAGTCGCGTCGCGTAGATGTCACAACCGCGAGGTTCGAGACCCGCGTTCAAGTTAGGACACGAGGAGAACGCGGACGCGGACGTGGGTTCCGCGTAGCGTTAACACGAGAAGAACACAGACGCGGGCATGAGCTCCGCGTCGTGTTGACACGAGAAGGACACAGACGCGGGCATAGGCTCCGCGTTGTGTCGATACAGAAACGCGAAGGGCGCGTTATACAAATATCAAGAACGCGAAGATTCGCGTTAAAGAATTACCTAGACGCGGGGGCAAACTCCGCGTCTAGCAATTCAATAGAGAGAAAGAGAGAGACAGGGAAAGAGGAAAAGTGGGACGCAGGTTTTGGGAGACGAGAGGAGGAAGTGAGACGCAAGTTTTTGGTCTCCCCAAGTTTTGGGAGAAATCAGTGAAGGAAAGAAGAAGGAAAGGAAAAGAAAGAAAAAGAAAAGGAAGAAAGAATGGAAAGAAAGAAGGAAGGAAAGGAAAGAAGAGAAGGGAAGGGGTGGTAGCCGGCGATGGCCGGCGGTCACCGGCGGCGGCCGGAGTTGGCCGGAAGTGGCCGGAGAAGGTGGCCAAGGTTCCATTATCCAAGCCATAGATGGTGGTGCAAGTGTAGTTTAAATTGTAAAAATGGGATTTTGCAAAAGGGGTTTCGGAGAGCGAAGCTATAGGTCATCGGAAAGAGCACGATGAGGAGAGGAAGATGGTATAGTCGTTGGTGGCCAAGGTGGTGTAGATGGTGGTGGAGAGGGTGATGAAACTTTGGAGCTTAATGGGTTCATGGTAGAGAAATGAGGAAGAAGAAGGTGGGAAAGATGGTGTTATGGTGGTTGTTGTTGTTGAAATGAAGGAGGAGATGGAGAAGAATGAGCTGGTGGTGTTGGTGGAGAAAATGGAGGAAAAATGGTGGAGAAATGGCCGGCCAAGGCAAGCCCATGGCTGCCATTTTCGTGGCCTGTCACTTGCTGTAAAAGGAAGAAGAAAGAAAAAAGTGAAAGAGAGAGGAAGAAGGAAAGGTGGGGGTTATATATAAAGGGAAAGATTATAATATAATATTGCCATCTCACCAAATAAATGAGACTTGCGTCTCACCAAGGAATGGCTGCGTCCAGGACAAATGAACTGGACGCGGAGAAAAATCCGCGTCCAGGAGGATAAACGCGAGTTTTGCGTTTGATGAATAAGACAAAAAGGCATGGGTGATTTGAACTGGGTTGATTTCTTTGAAGAACAAAGTATTAAATGCGGAATGGAGAGAGTCTCCGCATTAATTGTGGAATCTAGGTTGGTGGAACTCGCGTCTAGCGAGGAGAGAGGTAATAAAATATCTGGATAAATTCCGGTATCTGGGAAAATACCGAAAACTCCGGAAAAGTCCAAAAAATAAAGTAACTTGGAAAGCTTCCCAAAAATTCTCAAAAATAATAAATATTATATAAAGATTTTTGATGAAATCGGTTTTCAGAAATTCAATCCCATTTTCAAAATAAAAATCATAAAGTCAACCGTCAATATCGGTCTACACCGGGTTGGCCGGATTTTTGATAAATTCTGAAAATTCCCAGAAAAAGCCTGAAAGGAGAAATTATAATTCTAAGAACTAATATGAAAGCGGAATCTAGAAATTTGATTCCATTTGTAAAATAAAATTCCTGGAATCAACCAGTGAGACTGACCGACACCAAATCCAGTGGAATTTCGATAAATTCAGAAAATTCTCAGAAAAAGTATTTAGATAGAAAATGTGATTTTAAGAAGTTACAGGAAAGCTGTTTTTTGAATTTCAACTCCGTTTGTAAATTAAAAATCCGAGAATCGGTCCGCGGTATTGGTCGACCCCGGTTTTGAAGATTTCCAATTTAATTCAGGAAAATTTCAAAAAATCACGAAAAATTTAGAATATTAGAAAATGATGTTTGAAACTGAAATTGGTCAAATCAGAATACCAGAAAGTCCAAATCGAGCAATACTCTAGGATCGGTCCCCCGGTTCAGAGTAGGGCTGACTCCGAGTTCACGAATCCAGATCCAAGGTAAAACGATCATATAAATAACTCATAATACAAAACAAATACCGAAAGTAAATAAAAAAAATACGATCAAAAATATGAATACGCAACTAAGTACGTATTCGGGGAGTGGGGTGTTACAGTTCAAATGTATTAAATTTTATTTTTTTTTGTATTTTGTCAATATACTCATACACTATTTTAATACATATTGAACATACATAATATAATATGTAAAATTATTATATATGTGTGTGTACATGTATTCGTACAAGGATGATCGTATTCCATAAAATTTTCACATACAAATAACACACACACCACAAATTTATCCCACTTCAAATTTTCCTGCAAATTTTCTAAAAGTCCATTTTTACATAAGATTGATTTAATCATCACCTCAGATAATCCTATATAAATTTTATTAATCAAAAGTTTAGAATATTAAATCAAGACTTTTAAAAATCGAAGTGTTATAGAACTAGACCCAAGAGGATATGGAGTGATAGAGTCTCCCGATCACTTGGACACATGGTGTCATGTTGTTAGGGTAATTTTTTTTACCACAACAAATTAGTTTGTGGTGGAGATTTTTCGTGACGAGTGATCTGACGATCGATCTATGCCACAAGTGAGATTAAGGAGTAGGGTGTGCGCGTGATAAGATAATGCACTAAAAAAAAAAAAAGAGACACATGATTTTTACATAAAAACCCATGGGAAGGAGAAGGAGAATGAGAATGAGAATTCACTATAATTCGCAGATTATAAGAATTACATGAATTATTTGCCTGAGACTCCTAAACGTAATCCTATGTGAGGATTGCGACTCGCAGTCGTTTATTAAAAGACTGCGACTATGATCACAGTCCAATTATTAATTAAAAAATAAAGCACTTTGTAAGGACTGTGATCAATGCCACAGTCCCAATATAGACAAAAAAATGTGTTTTTGTGAGGATTGTGATCATGCGATTATGATCACAGTCCTAATAATACTAAAAATCAAAACATTCTCTGAGGATTGCAATCATTATTGCACTCCTAAAAAATAGGGGATTTTTATAAGGACTGCGATCATAGTCGCAGTTCTCTATATACCAGCAGTCCGTATTTTCGAAGCGATCCATTTTTTCCGAAGCGATTATTAAGAGCATTTGTGGTTTTCGTCACTGAGGAGCGCTTCTGTGCTTGACACGCGGGTACACATAATTGGTTTATAAAAGAAAGTGGTTGAATCAAATAAAATTTAGATTTTTTCTAATTACAATTTGACATAGGGGCTGTAGCAAAATTTTTCTTTATTTATTTTTTCTCTATATGAATTGCCTCTCTAATCGCTTCATATATTTGCAAGTTTCCTTCTTTCCTTCTTTTTTGTTGTTTTTTTTTTTTTTTTTTTTGTTGTCAGAAGATTTACGTGCAACATTACCCAGTTGAGTCTACCTGGAGTCGAACATTGAACCTCTGAACACGAGGGAGGGGTGATACCACTTGGCCAAAGGAATGGACAAGAATTGGCCTCCTGATTGATTCCCATAATTTGCCCGCTGTCAGGCCTTAAAAGACTGGGTCTCATCAACCACAATCTTCTGTTCTTTATAAAACATAATCTCGTCTCAGGTTTAATTTTGGTATACATTAGAGCCCACTCCAATGGAAGCCCGCGTCGGAATTACTCAATAGACCAGGCAACCATTGATTATTTATCCATTAAAAAAAATAAAAAAATAACTAGAGAATTCTGTGGAAAATACAAACGCCTTGGTGGGACCACCGATACAGTTTAAGACGGCTTTTGGATCTTCCTACTAATCTAAATTGGCGCCGGGATGCTGATTTTATTTACAAGGCAGTGACATTTGCCGAGGTTAATCATTAGACAAATCGAGAATTAATATTTGAGATACAAGCAAAACTTCAAATTGACCGAACAACAAGGAGAGTAAAAGAGCTCAAATTCAGATAATGTGAGATTAAAACATACCATAATTGTAAAACAAGAATCCAGCAACAAGTGAACACGAGAGTGCCAGAAATTTAACGTGTCGGTTCACTGATAAAAATGTAAGACTGAGTTGTGAAGAGTCTCGGGTTCAAGCCCGACTTATTTATCAAAAATAAAAAGAATTTAACATGATTATACTATAAATCCACGTCTACAACGCAAGCGGGAGGAAATTTATAGATAATATACCTATATCTATATTTATTAAGAAATTAAATTTATGTTTAAAATCCAGATCTTACTCATTAAATTATAAGGTTTTATAGTGAATCTGTAAAATTCTCTGTATATTTAATTTGAAATATAAGGATTTGATAGGATTCCCTTTGGGTTATCGAGCTACAGGGCCCCGTTGCCAGCACTAAATTTTATAGTGAATCTGTAAAATTCTCTGTACATTTAATTTGAAATATAAGGTCTAAATTTCTTAAATTTTGAGGAGAACTAAAAGTGTAATTCAAGATTTAAGAAAAAAATCTTCATGTTTCCATCTCCAACTTCTCCCTGAAGCTTTTGCTAGTTTCTAGAACCGGGGCCTGCCGCTGTTGTGCTGCCCACAAATAAAGTGTGGTTATTGCCACCTACAAAATTGATAAGGGCACCTATCAAAAACTTTGAAAATGTTATTATTTTTTTGAACAGATGGCTTGGTCCCCCTCGGGGGACTCGGGCACGGCCCGGAGACCCGTTAGGGCCGGGCTGGGCCGGGCAGGGTTCTTTATTAATAAAAAATAAAAAATGTTTTTCGAGTTCTAAAAAAATTCTAAAACTTTTCACAATTTTGAACAAAATTGATATAAGCTGTAAATTGCAAATATATTTTTTTCAACAAACCAATAGTTTGGATAAATTGATACAAATACTGTAATACCCTATTCTTAGAATGTGTACACAGATGCGTATCCCAATTCGAACGTATATTTTATTTTATTTTATTTTCTCTGCATTTATTTTTCTTTTAATATCACTTTTGTTAGTAATTTGGTATCAAATCTGGATTTTGTGAATTCAGAGTCAGTCCAGGTCCGAACCCAGGACCTGAGCAGTAAAATGACTGATTTGATCATTTTAAGAGTTGGATTGGACCTATTTTAGTTTTAGATAATTATTTTCAATATTTTAGATTTTTCAGAATTTTCTAAAATTTTCATAATTTATTTTGCAAAATCTTTTAAAATTGGTATCAACCGGTATCACAGGTTGATTTTAGGAATTCTAACTTACAAATGGAGTTGAGTTCTTGGAATTCGTTTTCATATTGTTCCTCTTGATCATATTTTCTATTTTAATATATTTTTTTGAGATTTTCTGAATTAATCAAAATTTGAACGAACCGGTGTCAACCGGTGTCAATGATATATCTCAGGATTTTTAACTTGCAAGTCATACTGAATTTCTTGAATTCAATTTAACATTATTTCTCAGCGTAATATTTCTTATTTTATAGAAATTTTGGGAATTGTTCTGTATTACCTAAAATTTGACCTAATTAAATAATACTAAATAACTCATTTTTAATTTTCTTCTTCTCCAATCTTCTCAATTCATCCCCAACAAGCCACCCCATAATCCACCAACTCTCCCTCCCTCTCTTAATTAATTACTCTCATTCTCTTAATCTATTTCTCCAATCTCTAATTCACTCTTAATCTCTCACCAATCCCTCTCTATCCACTCTCTTCATCTCTCCCCTCTCACCCAACCGACCTCCACCTTCACCATCGGGCTGCCAGTACACCTCCACGTCGATCGGCCACCCTAGCCATCGCAACTCCGGCCAACTCTCCTCCTCTTATTCTCTTCTTCTTCATCTTCTTCTCCTTAATTTTAACTCCACCACCATCATTAATTTCCTCCATCTCCACCACTTTCTCCACCAATTTCACCATCCCACACTCCACAACCAACACCATCACCTATCTTCGCCACCGCCGATATCTCCACCATCAATCACCTCCAAACCACCATCACCATCACCATCATCTTCAAACATGCTCATCATTATCATCAACATGATCTCCACCTATCACCTCCTCCTCACTCACTCTAACACCCTCTTCCCACCTGGGCCAGACCACCGACCACCCAAGCCGTGCCGACGGTGGCTTGTCTTCTGTCGGACACCTGGAGGTTGTGCCCCTTCTTCCCTCCTCTCTTTTCTTTTCACTTTCCTTTCTTTCTTTCTTTTCTGATTCTGGATCTAAGCTCTCTCCTTTTCTCTTTCTTTCTTTCTTTCTCACTCCTTTGTTTCTATTTCCCTCACTTTTCTCTTTTTCTCTCTCTAGAATTTCTCTTTCTTCACATACCCAGTGTTGTACCCATGCTTGGATAATATTTAGGTGAGTACTATTTTTCTTGTAGCAAGTACTCTCGCTTTATTTGGATTCCCCACTCTATAAGTGAAAAGTATATTTTTAGAATTTTCTGTGTTAATTATTGAATTTGTGGGTATTATAATTATCATGGTAGAATACCTATATCAATGCCTTAGATGTTTGCTGTAAGTTTAGGAATTTTTATTTATTTTTAGAAATTTCCTGAAAATTGCATGTATTATTGGAAATTATCTGTATTTTTGTATTCAAGACTAACAGTGATGCAGGTTGCGGCTACAACCACTTTCAAGCTAGTTATCGGGTACTGTAGACTATGCCTAACATCCTGTGGGAGGTACCGTAGAGTCTGCCTTAAGCCCTATATGTCGCGTGATAACTACTGGGAGTGTGCTTATACCTTACGGTCTCTCTTTAGCACTCAACGTTGTTGTATGTTATTTCCTGCTTATATGTGTGCTTTGTGATACTGACATTATTTTATGCAGGTACCTACTTGGCCTTCTGCCCCTGTTAGATCTTATGGTCTCTCTTATGCATATTTTCCCGAAAGGGTGCACTTAAACCGTTTGTGGTCTCTTGGCTTCGCCTGGTAGGCGTATTTAGCGCTCAACGTTTTATCACTAGACTCGCTTAGGCAGAACTCTGCCGGATTTCAGACTCACGACTTAAGCCGAGTCATTCTTGTAGCTCCGTTGAGCGCTTCAGTGACGAAAAATTGTTCCCTGTTTGTGCCTGTAACACAGCTTACATCGCTTGTTTGTCATCGCTTGTTTGTGCGCTTAGCTATAATGCTGCTTTATCATATATTTATGGTTATGAAGAGTTTGAAATACCTAGTGTGATGTATAATTCTGAAATGCATTAGATGCTTGCAACCTGTCTGACATGTGATAATCCTGATGCTGCATTATGATTGACATTGGATACTGTTCTACCACCTGAGTACTAATACTAACTACTGATACTGTCACTAAATACTGATACACTATATATTGACTTGACTGAACATCATCATTCATCAAATACTATAACACCTGACTGTATACCAGACATGGTATTTAACACTGATATGGTATCATAATTCTGACTTGGAACAAATGCTCCTGATATACTCCTGAATTGGTACCGCAACTCCTGAACATATTAAATTACAAGATTCACAAATATTAGTCTATGGGGATAAGGATATACCCCAGTTACTGTTATATGATGTGTGAAACTAATTGCTACATGGATCTAAGTGCTACACGGAGTAAAGTACCGTGGGAGCCACATCTAGAAATTCTCAAGGGCCGCCTCTAGAATCCTACATCTCTCCCGTGCTTGTTATTCCCTGTAAAATAGTATCGTGAAGCTAAACTGAGAATAATCCTGAATATATTTAATAACTGTACAACTTATATCGGGGCGGGGGAAACTGATGGCTTTCAATATACGTGCGTGTTAAAAGCGGTTTGCGTAACTCCTGTTCTGGATCCACTTGAGGCCACGAGGGACCAGGTGTGGTGTACTGGCACCCCTGCCCTGATTCCATTCCTATTTTAAGGGCATACAAATAAGACCCTGTGGCTTAATGGCCGGTTCTGAGGACCAAACCCAGCTACTCTTGAGGTTGTTGTCCCGAATATGCATGAGGCCCACTATAAACATAATTCGTTTGACTGTCCCATCAGTTTTTAATAACCAAACTCGCTTTACTCTGATGTGGATGTATGTGAACTGGGACACTGGAGCATATACTTAGACATCCGAGTAGGACGAATCCTAAAAAGAATAATAATAATACGGCTGACTTGACTTCAATACTGATCTCACTAACTCCATCTATATATGGACACCACTGATAAGGACATATCTAACATACTGACATAACATCACATGTACAACACATTATTTGCTTTCATATGACATCCATCTTATGTTTCACTTGTATTTATGTTTGCACGCCATCTGGCTCTTTTATGTACTCTTTGGGTTGCATTCTGATAACTATGGACCTGTACGTCCAGATTCTGAAGCGTGGATTGAGGAGGATCTCATTATAGCTGATCAAGCATATTTGGAAGAGCAAACGACTCTCCAGTAGCCCTTTCGTTCCGATTCCAGTCAGCTCGCGAGATATCCAGTTGCAACTCGTGATCATTCTGCTGATCTATTGTTCCATTTGTAAATTCATTTTTTTTTACCACCAGTATCATGTACAAACTTTTGTACTCAATGTAAATACTACATAATGACTATGCACTTGTACTCTAATGTTGAAATGTATAATATCACCATGCTTTCATACTCTGATTACTGTACTGGTTGATACTTAGCGTGTATATGTACAGGTATTATACTCAGCGTATATACATTATAGCATCATTTTCGTACGGGCGGGGTGTTACAGATATAAATGAATTATATAAATTAAAAATGAAGTATAAATTGATAAAATACAAATGTAGTATATAAATTGAAAGTGAAGAATAAATTGATACAAATATAAAAGATTTTCATTTCTTCAATCTTCTTCTGGAGAGTCTTTAACGATTTCATCTACTGATTTATTTTGACTTTTCGTCTCCGCTTCCAACTAATCCTTCTCGCAGATGCTTATCCAGATGACTTCTGACGTTAGGCAGTTTCTCGTATCAGTCAGTAATTATCCAGCTGTACTAAAAACAATTCCTGAAGCTATTGTAGAGACAAAAGGGATTAATAAATCACGTGCCATGATGGAAAGCACAGGGATTATTTTGGTGATGAAATGAAGCTGGGAAGATTAAGTATTTATAGAGAGAAAAAGGTTGTTAAAATGTATTTTTTGCACAAAAAAAAAACAATTTTGGCCAATAAAGCTGTTGGGAGGTATTTGTAAATTTTTTTACAAACATCCCCAATGGTTATAATTTGGGCCAGTTAAAAAAAAAAAAAAAAAAAAATCTCGCCCACTGACTCAGCCAACGGCTCGGGCCCGGCCCACCATTCCCAAACCCGGGGCGTGGGACCGGGCTCGTTGCACCCCCAAGATTTAGCCTGAGGAAAAGTTCAAAATTTTCCTACTTATTCCTCATCCTTCATCCTCCTCTTCCCCTGGCGATGGCCCCCCTCTCTCCCGGCTGCCCTCCCTCCTTTTCTCGACTCCTCCCTTCCCTGTTCCCCTCCCTCTCGCCGCCCTCTTCAGCCTTAGCTGGCCGAACAGTTGTAACTCTATTCGATCGGCGAAGGCTGAACAAGGCGGCGAGGGGTAGGAAGGTCGGGGGGAGGCCATCCTTCCCCTCCACCTCTTACCTCCTCCTCCGGGGAGGAGGAGGTAGGAGGGGGGGGGGGGGGGGCGGGGTTGAGTGCGATGGGGAGGGAGGAGGCGAGCAAGGAGGGGGAGAGGCCCCCCTCCTCCGCCTTCCTCCTCGTCAGGGGATGAAAGGGAGAGGCGACAAGAGAAAGGGGAGGAGGTGAGAGGCGGGTAAGGAGGGGGAAAGGAGGGGGAGGGTGGTGGGGGTGAGGGGCTCGCCGGCGGGGGTTGAAAGAAGGAGGTGGAGGCGGAGAGCTGCCGATGGCAGGGGCTAGAAGGAGGAGGAGAGAAGAAGAATGGCGGAGATGGGTAATTTCGCCATTATTGAAAATTTGATGGGTGTCTTTGACAAATCGGTGTCTTCATCACCTTGATTAGTAGCAATAACCGGTCTCCCACAAATGGAAAACACTTGACGAGAAGTGCAAGAAAAAAATACAAATGGCCACCAGGGTCACATTAGGGTTTGTTTGTTAGAGAGAAAATGGGCTGAAAGATTTCTATTTTCTCTGAATTTGTGGGCCTTAAGTATTTTTCTAAGGTTTGTGTGTTTGGCTGGCCAAATTTGAGAGGGGCTGGAAAGTGTTGGGCAAATTTGAGAGGAGGTGGAAAGTGAAATTTTAAGCTATCAGCTTTCTTCTCAAATTTGAGAGAAAAACATGAGATTTTCTGAAATCCTCTCCATGCGTCCTACACAAATCTGAGCTCCATTAAAGTTGAAAATAGGCCGGTTTGGCCCAATAAGGCCCCACAAAACTATTTATGTCTGTTGGGCTTTATACTTTTGAAGTTCTGATTTTGACAGAATTTCAAAAAACATTTTTCAGCCAGGACCTTAGTAATTGCCCCCAAACATGCCTTTTCCAGAAAAAAATAGAGACCAGGCGGCGTTCTTGCACTGTGGTCCCCTCGAGAGCAAAAGCGACTCTTCGGGCTCGATTCGTCCGAGGAAAGTCTGAACCTGTACAAAACTCTGGACCCCACAAAAACTTGTCCCAGCGAGCCCCGGGACTAAAGGATAATTTTCCCTAGATCAAAACCGCGTGCAAGCAAACAGACGACTCTCTGATCCTCTCTAATCCCCATTCTTCGCAAACGATTTCTCCTACAATCTCGCCAAAACAATTGGAAAGAAACGAGGGTCATCCTTTAATTAAACAAAATTTTAAAAAACAAATATTCCGTTTACGGAAATAAAATCTCCTCTGACCTGGTGGCTGTCTCAGTCCCGAGACGAAAAAGGCCCCGCAAGCAGTGTGGGACCTACCGAACCCTTAAAACCCACTATCCAAGCTATAAAAAATATTTTGAGTGGGCCCCACTATATTTGCATCAACCCTCCCTCTCCTCCCTCTTTCCGTCCGCGTCTCCTTCAATGCAATGCTCGTCACGCCATCCGCCCGCCTCAAACGTAGCGCGATCCCGTCACCGCCTCTCACCATGGCCAGCCCCGGCTTCCTTCCGTTTGTAACGGTGGTCCTCCACCTTATTCTCACCGCGGAGGCCGTGACCGACACCGGCGACGCGGCGGCGATGCACGTCCTCGCGAAGTCTATTCGAGCCGACTCGTCCCTCAACTGGTCCCCCACCTCCGACCCCTGCACCCAGTGGCCCAAGGTCCAGTGCGACGGTGGTAAGGTCACCGCCATCCAGATCGGCAACATCCACAACCTCTCCGGCTCCCTCCCCCCCGAGGTCGGTAACCTCACCGCCCTCCAGCGCCTCGAGATCCAGTTCGTGGGCCTCGGCGGGCCCCTCCCCTCCCTAAAAGGCCTCGCCAACCTCAACGTCCTGCTTCTACACGATAACGCCTTCTCCGCTGTTCCGCCGGACTTTTTCACCGGCCTCTCCGGCCTCACCGTCGTCAGCCTCGACCACAACCCCTTCTCCCCGTGGCCGATCCCGCCCTCGCTAAAAGACTGTTTTGCCCTCACCAACTTCTCCGCCAACAATGCCAGCGTCGTCGGCGGCGTGCCGGAGTTCTTCGCCACCTCGTTCCCCTCCATCTACCATCTTGCCCTCGCCTTCAACGATTTGGGGGGCGAAATCCCTCAGAGTTTTGCGAATTCTGGGTTGAAATCTCTGTGGCTGAATGGTAACAATTTGACAGGCGGCGTTGGTGTCATTGCGAACATGACCGATTTGACTGTTGTTTACTTGCAGTCGAATTCGTTGACGGGGCCGCTGCCGGATTTCTCGAGGATGAATAGCCTGCAGCTGTTGAATTTGAGGGATAACAAGATCACCGGGGTGGTGCCCAAGTCGCTGACGGGGCTTAAATCGCTGCAGAATGTGGTGCTGACGAACAATCTGCTGCAGGGACCGATGCCCGTGTTCGACAAAGGGGTGCAGTTGGACTTGAATCCGGACAGCGAGAGGTTCTGTCATGATTCGAGCGAAGAATGTGACCCGAGAGTGGATGTTCTGTTATCTGTTGTGAGTTCTTTTGGGTACCCGGTCAGATTTGCTGACAATTGGAAGAACAACGATCCTTGTGTAGGTTGGGTGGGGATTTCTTGTGATCTGAGTGGAATATAATTTCAGTGAATTTTCAGAAGATGAACCTCAGCGGTGTCATCTCGCCCGATTTTGAAAAACTTGGGGCTCTGCAGAAGTTGATTTTGTCGAATAACAACTTGACGGGCATCATACCGCCTGGTCTCATTAATCTGAAGAAACTTCAAGTACTGGATGTGTCTAATAATAATCTTTCAGGGGATGTGCCGAGCTTTAACAATGTTGCAGTGAATACAAATGGGAATCCTAGTATTGGGACATATATCGGTGTTCCCCCAGGTGCCTCAGTCCCCAGTTCACCTCCTGATGGTGGGGGTGGTTCGCCTTCAAATGGTTCAGGGGGTGGGGGCAATGTAGGAGTCATTGTGGGCTGTATCATTGCGGGAATTGTCGTGATTGGTATTGTTGGCTTGTTAGGCTTCTGCTATTGGAAGAGGAGAGAGGTGAAGTTTGGTAAAACTCCGATGCCAAACATGATGATCCACCCTCGGTTTTCTGGGTCAGATGTCGAGATGCTAAACAGAAGTGCTGGTTGGAATAGAAGTGGGAGTACAAGCCAAACATGGAGTGGACCTACCAGTCTTCAAGTAGCTGAGCCTATCAGCTTGGTATACTCTAGCCAGGTTTTAAGGGTCGTCACTGATAACTTTAGTGAGGATAATATCTTGGGTCGTGGAGGTTTTGGGACAGTTTACAAAGGAGAGCTCCAAGATGGTACAATGATTGCAGTGAAGAGAATGGAATCGGCTGTAATGGGTTCAAAAGGATTGAGTGAGTTCAAATCGGAGATATCTGTCCTCACTAAGGTCCGCCATCGTCATTTGGTGTCACTTCTTGGGTACTGCCTTGAAGAGAACGAAAGAATTTTAGTTTATGAGTACATGCCTCAAGGGACACTAAGCGACCATCTCTTTAATTGGGCAAAAGCAGGGCTGAAACCACTGGAGTGGAAGATGAGATTGAGCATTGCTTTGGATGTGGCGAGAGGTGTTGAATACTTGCACAGTTTGATGAATCAAACTTTCATCCACAGGGATTTAAAGCCCTCTAATATACTTCTTGGGAATGATATGAGGGCCAAAGTTGCAGACTTTGGCCTTGTGCGGCTTGCTCCAGAAGGGAAGCAATGTTCAGTGGAGACAAGAATTGCTGGGACCTTTGGTTATCTTGCTCCAGAGTATGCAGGTATTTCTCATGTTTCATGATGTTGCAATGCTTGTTTTAAATTATGTAGGATATGTAGTAATGCGAAACTTGAGGTCATCTGTTGGAGGAAATTTTATTAGTTTCTAACATGGTAGGAATTATAAATAAGCACGGGGCCTTGTGTAACTGTGTTTGTTCATCACCATCCATTTGATTGGCTATTACATGGTATTACGTGGTATTTGTTTGGCCTGTTAATGAAATGCTCGGCTGTCTAGAATTTATCCACATTTAGAAACTAAGGCAACAACACATGAACATAAGATGTTGTTTGCATATTACCCATATATTATTTTCTTTTTGATATACACTCAGCATTCCCTCAGTAATCAAACCTCTGTATATTTTCTGCTCTCTAAATAATACGCCCTCGTATATTCTCTCAAGGTGGTCAATTAAAGATTGACCAAAGATGTAATGGACCAGAATGTTTACTAGTACATTCTTAATCCTAACTTCTGAATGATACTTTTGAGCATCTTCGCTGTTTTCCATTGATGATAGTAAATACTGCTAAGCAATAATATTGACAAACTTAGCATTAATATCTAACAGTGTGCCCCTAATCTCTGTGTGTAAGATTGGTTTCAGCCACTTCAGCAGGTAGTCGGAGTAGTGGCAAAAGTATAGTTTACATAACATCTAAATTGGAATAAGTTAAGCACATAGTGAGCAAAAGATGAATTACCGGGAAATCAGCAAACCCCTAGGGGTACCTCTTATCAATAAGGTGCAAAGAAGACTGGCAGACTGGAAAGGAAAGTTGATCTCTCTGGGCGGTAGGATCACTATAATCAATGCGGTTCTTTATGCTGTTCCTACCTTCTTTCTTTCTTTTTTACTCCCTGCCAAGATGGGTGGAAAGGGACATTGATTTTCTTAGGACAAAATTCCTTTGGAGTGCATGAAGAAAAGAAGAGTTTCTCCCTTGTCATTTGGGAGCGGGTTTGCAAACGCAAGGAGTTTGGTGGCATGGGGGTTATCAATCTTCGTGACTTTAATAAAGCGTTACTCCTTAAGTGGTGGTGAAAATTGTTTCAGAACCCGAGACGTAAATAGGCAACGCTTGTAGCGCATAATTATAGACCTCGCATGAGATGGCGGTCAAATAAGTGTATTAATTCAGCAACATCTCCTTTTTGGAAGGGTATGCTGATCGATAAAGACATTTTTTCCTGGCATCGACTAAGGAGGTTAGGGACGGGAGGGCAACGAAATTCTGGGAAGATAAGTGGTGTTCACCCTTCTCTTTGGGATCACTGTTCTAAAATCGGACTAATCGGCCGATTAATCGGCTGCTTAATCCTATTCAGTGACAACCCACTTAATATTATATTAATTGCTCTGATTATGCGCTCGGGTGATTAATCAGGTCCAAAACTATTAATCCCCGATTAATGCCCGATTAATCCGATTAATCCCCGATTAATTATTTAGGTATTTCATATGTTTTTTATTTGAAAAACTTCACTTTGTCTATATTGGATTGCTAAGTAGTTTATGTTGTAATGTTGATGATTTGATAATGATCTTTTATTAAATAGTAGATGAATTGTTATTTATTAAATAGTAGATGAATTATGATATTTTATTATTGTATATTTTGCATAAAGTGATACTTATGTTTTATTATTTTTGATTATTTTTCAAATTATTATTTAGCAATCTTTCTCCATCATTCTTTAAAGTTCATTATTTTGATTGATAAATTGACTAATTTTTTATTTATCTTATTTTGCTAGTAAGTTCTTTGATTTATATTTATGTTGCAAAATTTGAAATCTTGGATTATTAATGTGAAGAGATAAGTTCTTTTACTTCTTTTTTACTATTTATTCATATTGTCTTGTTTATCATATCATGATTTATAACTTCACATTTAGATATTGTCTTGTATAATATTTAGATATTTTCAACAATTAACTGTATATATTCATATGTAGTTGTGTATAAATAATAATATAATTAAATATATTAAAATTTTCAAAAACAATTAATCCCCGATTAATCTCCCGACTAATCATTATTCAGTGTTGGACCGCACGAATAATGAAACCGATTTTTAGAACACTGTTTGGGATTGCTATTTCCTAATCTTTATTAGGCGGCTCTTGACCCTTCGGGGCCGGTGAGTTCCCACTGGTTGGACAACGCCTGGAACCTTAAAGTTTCTGATGTCAAGAGGTGTACATTGGCCAAAGAGAAGACATTCTCGACCTCCTTCCACATTTTCTCCCAGTTTACGCGGGGGTCGATGATGCCCTAACTTGGGAATGGGGTCATAAATGCGTCTTCTCAGTTAAGAGTGCCTATCTTATGCTTAATGACAGGGGTCTCCGATTTCCTTTTGCTAAAGTGATATGGAATGTCAAAGCGCCTTTAAAAGTTAGGGCGTTCCTCTGGTTGGTTACTAAGAGAGCAATCTTAACATGAGATAATCTTAGAAAACGAAATTGGCAAGGACTTTGTGTATGCCCACTTTGTATGGCAGACGAAGAATCCATTGACCACTTGTTTCTAAGATGTAATTTCACCGCTCAGGTTTGGGGCCTGCTGAAGGAGACCTTACTTCTGCACGTTCCTCAATTACCATTATCTGCGAACATTCTATGGTCTTCTTGGAGACTAGTTTTCTTTGCTAAAAGAGAGCGAGTTATTTGGGGATTTATCTGCGGCGACAGTATTCTGGGGACTATGGTGGGAAAGAAATAACAAAACCTTTAATAACAAGGTCAAATTACCCCTTCAGACCTTTTATGCATGCTATTCTTTTATTCATTGCTAGCTTAATCTTTTTTTAGGCATATCCAGGGAGAACGCGGCTAGGGCTCTTTGGCAAATACATACTGGTGAGGTCTCTGACAGTCAGTCGGAGGAGTTGAGGGGTAGGGGTGAAGACAACGAGTCAGATGGGACTTGATGGGATTCAATCTCTGACTTTTGAGCAGATTGACCGTAAAATCAACCTCCGGTTTTAAAGTCAACCCGCATTTTTTTAGGGGTCCCCAGTGCTCATCCTTTGGCCGTCCGACTTGTTTGAACTTTTTGAGGTTTCTTCCTCCGACACCTGTGTGTTTATTTGGAGGTTTTTCTATTATAGCACTATCTTTGTATTTCGGAGTTGTTTTCATTAAACTCTTATTAATGAAACACGGCGCCGTTTTATTGCCTCACCGTTTACTCAATTTTTTTATCAAAGTGTTTCTTAAGATTGTGGTGCAAATGGATAAATTTCTTTAGGGTTTTCCATAGGGAATTTATAAGCCCCTATAGAGAGCATTTTATGAGCACAAGTGAAATGAAGAATTATAATATTAACCATTTATGATTGTGCACTTTCAGAATTTTCAAGCTAGGAACCAGGGCCATATATTATTGATTGATCAAAAGAAGATAACAGACTTTTCTTGGTTGGTCTTGTAAAACAGAATTATTAGTAGTATCCTTCTACCACATTGACCATTTGAGGGACTTAAAAAAAATAAGGGGATCTAGAAGATCTTTGATCAATTATAACATTTGTACTTTGAAGTTTTATCTGTAAAGAGATTGTTTTCTTTTTGGAATAAATGGTGGGTAAGCCCCCCGCATTCCATAAAAAATTTTAATGAAACATCTCATCTAAGCAAAAGTACAAAGTAAAGCAAATTCAAACTGTATGATGACACAGTGCAGAAGGCTCCTGAATAACAAAAGTCCAACCTTCAAGATGAGTTGGTTTGTACAAAAAAGTCAACAAGCCCAAAGGAAGCTCCTACTGCTCACGGTCATCCTCCTTACGCATGACATCGGTGGACAGTTCTGAGTCTTCTGGGTCAGGGGCAATGTTGATACACTCACCCAGGTCATCAGTAGCCTTGTCCTTGATATGCCCTTGAAGGTCGTCAATCCAATAAGATACCGTGGCATGAATGGAGAAAAATACTTCAATTTATTAAAACAATAAATTTATCGACAAAGAAATGCATATATAGGTCAAGATCAAACTACTTAAGTTGCCTCCACACGTGCAACATGATATTCCAACTGTGTTTATCTAGCAATTAGTACATAACACCCATGGACTTGAAGTTGAAGCTGAAACCATTTACTTTGGATCGAATATGGTAGCATTGAGCAGTTAATCATTTAAGTTGCTTAATTAGTGTTAGGTAGTCGTCTGAATTGGTTTATATGCATAATATTTGTTGGCTTTGAGTTGAATTTAACAAATGTTGCTTACTTTACATAGTAAGCAAGCTAATGCCAACCTAAAACACTGCCAGCTCTCTTTTGATATACACACCTAAGGACCTAGTGATTTCTATCAAGTTCTTTCACCATTAGATTCCTTGTGTCTAATTCAATGTCAATCTGCAAGTTATATTTATTAAACCCTCACTTTATTTTCATTTTCATTCGATGAAATGTCGGAAATCGTTCAATCAATCTTCCAACTATCCTTAATCAAATCTGTTCCTTGGTCCTTTCTCCAATATTTAGGAAAATTGATATGTTTCACTAATCGTGCAATCCTTAACATATATCAACACTTGTGAATGTCTCAACACTTGTCAGAGGATGTTCAATCTTATTTATGCAATCCTTAACATATTTGTGAACAAAGGTGACAAAGCATGGACATCAGATTTTTCATGCATATCATCTATCCAATTATTTTCAGTTTAGAAATAATGCATCTGATCTATAATCAATTATGTGTATCTGATCTGTGCTTTAAAAATAGTCAACACTGGTATGTTTCCCTCAAAACAGCTAGGAATTGGTTAAAGGCTACCATAGATGTAACCTTCTATTAGTTATTTCTCACATTAGAATGTTGGATTTTTTTGAATTAAAATAAAGAGAAAAGCTTTCATTTCAAATCTTGTTTTACCAAGTCAACTTTGACTAAATCTCAGGATCTAAGTCGGTTGAGAAAATATCTCAACTGCTCAGATTTTCTGATGAAGTTATTACAACAACTTGGATCCTAAGGCTATAATAGACCCCTCACTCAATAGTAAGAGACATAACTCATTTCTCTTTTTTCATTTTAAAAAAAGACCTGAAGACTACTCTTCGTGAGAATGACTTCAGTGTTAAAAGAATTTTTTATCTTCATTTTTTGGGCAACTTCTTTATTTGAGCAAAGGCTCTGCCCATCGTCCTGGGCTGAGTGCTAGTGAACTGGTGAATCCGGAGGATCCTTTATCGCTAGGGGACAAGGTCGATTCAACGTATGGATAAGGAGACAGACTTTTAATCCTTTAGGGTAGCGACATCGCGACTGCAATTTTCAGGCCTGATTTCTTTTGTTTTATTTTAAACTATAATCGTTGTTCCTTGCTACAATAATTGTTGTTATATCTTAATTTAATTTTGTAAGATATTGCATGTTTTAAAAAATAATATAAATTTTGAACAATCTAAATGATCAAAGATTATATATACTTTCTTCTATTTCATTCAATTTATTTTCTATTTCATGCAAATTAATTGAATTTGGAAGACAGCAGTTAATAAATTCAGATCCGAATAATTGTATTTGCATTCTGGATATTTCTGATGGCAGCTTTTCTCAACTTTATATATGTATGCGTATTTATGATTTAAATATATACTAAATAGTATATGACAACTTTTGTATATGACAACAGTTTTGATGAATGTTAATGGACATCTAATCAAACGTGTGTAATGTTCATACCTCAATTTGTTTGCCTAATTCTTAAGTTGTTCACTGTGATATCAGTTCTAATTCTTTAAGAGTTTTTAGAAGGGCATGCTTATAAAAGATACTAGTTTGAGGGATTTTTAATTAAATTAGTGTTTTTAATTTCTTATTGAATTCCCTGCTATAACATATTGCGCTTTCTTTAATTTATGTTTATGCAAACACACTTTGGAACACTATTATTCAAAGTCAATTGACAATTATTTGCTTATGTTATGTTGTATTAAGTTTTCTACTGTCAATTCTAATCTTACTATTAATTTTACTATGCTATTAAGTTTGCTAATGTTCTAAATTTCATGCATGTCTTGAAATTCACCTTTCTTGTTGATGGGTCCTTTCATTAATAATTTTGTTTCATTATATTGTTTCCTTTTGAGCATCACTATTGGTTTCAAATTAACTAAAAAAATAAAATAAAATAAAATAATAAAAAATAGTCGTAGAACTTACAGGTCTGCGACTATTAGGGGTTTTGTATAATAAACTAGCAGTCGAGTAGTATCTTATATAGTAATAGTCATGATCTTTTTCTTTTAATTTTATTGCTTAAACTTCAACGAATAAATTTATATATCTCAAATTTTTGAAAGTTCAAAGTTTGGTTAATGTTAACAACTGAAAAGTTCACATATACCCAACTGCAATAGAAACTAAAAAGAGGAAGAGAAGATCCGATGACTGCACATTAATACCTCTTAATATTCATCAAAGAAAGAGAAGTGACTTGGTTTAATTTTTGTTCTACTAATTAGCATGTGAATCATAATTTTCTTATTATGACAAGTTAATCATAGTTTATTACACTCTTCATTACATAGTAAATTGAATTTTATATGAATAATTTTTTATAGAAATTTTTATATGACCCCAGACATACATTATCCGACTGCTAATTAGATCTGTGCTGTTTAAAAATTCTGTTACTAATAATGAGAAATTATTTGTTTGGCTACTTAGCCTAATTCTCAGACTTATTCTCTTTATTGTTCCTAGTTAATCTCATTATTTCATCACTAGTTGCCTGATTATATAACATTGCTTTGTTATATAGCTTCATTAATTTAGTATAATTTAACCAATTTGCCAGTTTATAGATTTATTGGATCATATTAACATTAGAATTAAAAGATATTGATTACTATTTTAGATGCTATTGAATTCTTCTTGCTATCTCAGTTGAAAATAAAATGAATAAATCCACATGCCTTTGGAACATATACCCTTCCTTATTTTAAAATTTATATAACTGCATTACACCTAGACTTGCATGCTTTATTTTTAATTTACTGAATGAATAAATTCTGATACTTTATTCATTTATTTGTTGCTTCATGCATTGGATAAAGACACATTGAACACTTCATCTAACGAGTTGTCAACTTTATATATTTATATATACACACATGTTAATTTTGTGTTTAAATTGCATGTTATAATTAGTTCAAGTTCCTTAAAATATCTCGATACCCTTGTATTGAATTCTAACTTACTCTGTTATATATCCAGTTAGATTGTATTATTTTTACAAATTGAAACTAAGTAAGATCCCCTGCATCTTTTTGTCAACATACCCTAATTTAAAAGCTACTAATATAAATCTGTATTCTGACATTTTAAATATTATGAATTCAGAAAAACGGTAGAAATCTTCCTATCATTTTGATAAACTTGGAGTACAACAATATTATTTGTACACTTTAAATGTAGCTGAAATAGACACAGGCTTTTGAGTATTTTTAGATCAATAGGATAAGAAATTAAAGGGTAAATTATTTTCTCAAAATTTTGTACAATTGATGTTTACAAAGAAATGGTACTTAACGTGGTTCTGTAATTAAGGAACGCTAAGAGTGAAAAACCTCCAATCTGAGTTACACCGACTTAGCCAATTAGACTGATAAAATTGAGATTTTGACTAACCCAATGATTCTAAAATCTTTTATTAATTATATCAACTTTTCTTCACCATAACTTAGAAATGATGTTTAAATTATAATCCTGACCTTACCATCATGACATACCTGAATCTATCTAAGGTTTGTCCTGATTACAAATTATGCTTGGTTCGAGCTTTACTTATCTTTCATATTTAAATCTGATGTAAATAATGATCGGACCATGCGAAATTAGTTAGAATTAAAATCCTAATCATGTACAGAATGATGAATAGCCATGTGCGATTTTGCCCCCATCTAACTTTAATTGGGATCTAATAAATGTAGATTGTCTAAAATAAATAATTTTTTACAATTTAGTATTATAATTGAGATGAAGAGACTACCTCCTAATCTTATTATTATTTTAAACATTACCCTTAAAACTTATAATTATCAAGTTTGAATTTGGCCCTATTTAGACTTTTTAGAAATCAGATTTCAATTTTGACTTTACAAACTATAATTTCTCTGTAATTAAGTTTAGAGATAAATTAAATATCTATTTTGATATTTTCAAATATAGTTTTAATTGTCGAGATTCTTGGTTAGATATTTTAATTCAAATTCTTATTACATTTCTTAAAATTTGAAACGTTATATATTTTAATATTTAAAGTAATGAAATAAATTTCTTTGAAATTACCTTATAAGTAAAAATATTTTCTCATTTCATTACTAGCTTTTATTTATTGAGATATTTATTATTGGAACTATATTAAGTTAAAAATGTCATATGTTGATGTAACTTATTATACTTCTTAAAATAATATTTATAAACTAAAAAAATTATACACCTCCTAATTAAGTGTTTTCATGATTTAACTATGAGAATATTTTTATAGTTGCGGAAAATATTAAACTTTAAATTTTTTATTCATGAAATTATGTGTGTGTATATATATTGAAATTATAAGTGCATCATTTTATAATAAAATATACTGAATGATTGCTATATTTTACATAATCATGCACTTTAAATATTTCTTTAAAAGAGTTTACTTTTTTAGAAAGAATATTATAATTTTCGTTGTTAATTAAATTATGAATAATTTTTTCAAAACTAAAAGATCTATAAGGCATACATATATGCATGTATTATTTGTGAAAACATAAACATGTTGCATGTACAAAAGAAAAAATTATATTTTATATCCTAATCACTAAGTTAAGATAATGATAATTTGCTTAAGATGAAAATTTGGATACCATTAATAATATAAATGGTAAGACAAATTAGGATGCTTTGCTATCTGGTAAGGAACCAATTTGCAGCCATTTTATAAGATATCAAAATCTCATCTGTGACATCATCTATGTCTTAATAAAGTGAATAGAATGAATAATGAATATTTTCCTCTATTACATGTATAGTTCTTAATGTTTTGATTAATCATATGCTTAAGCTATACTTCAGATATATCTGAATTACATGTTAATACTTCAACTTTGACTCTAATTGTGCACTCTATGTCATTTGACAAACATAAATTTCTTGACTATTCTTTAGCATATATATACACATATTTACCTTAAATATTTGAATAGTCAAATATAATGTATATATACTTTATCATAAACCATTATGGTATAATTTGTTCGTTTTGAAACTAAGGCTACAAGAAAACTTTATAACTACCTTATAATTTCTAGTGGGGGGAGACTGACAATTACTCATAGACTTTATAGGTCTAATATAAGGTGTCAAGAGTCATAATAATGTGGTCATGAAGAGTTAAATCTCTGATTGTCACCACTTGAAAATAAAAGGTTGTTTAGCCATTTGTCTGACCCTGAAAAATATGAAGTCATTCTGACTAAGGGTCTTTCTAGCATGATAGTCCTAGTTTCATCGAGGGAGATGAGGTTAAGTCCATAGTAGAGTTCACTGATAGCGGGAACCCAACCTACTTGATTGGGAGCTGGTTTCATGAAAGAGGTTCAATATGGTAGTAACAAGCTGGACTGATGATACTCGTGTGGAGCATCAACCCGAATATATTTCTATCATATATGTAGCGTTGTAGCTACTACCTCTTTTTTATGCTGACAATGCTCTTATGATACAGGTAGGTAAGGATGAGTTAAACTCTTAATAAGTCTCACACATATAGTGTGGAGGGTATAACATCCAGCTGTAGTACCCTTGGAGGACTTACCTACGTGAGAGGAACCGTGATGGCCGGGGGCAGGGTTGACCCTAGAAACTCTCATGAGTCGGTTACTGTGAGCATGACCTTTAACGCTCAATCCGCTCGCTTAATAGATGGAGACTTACTCTGTGTGTATTCTATCAATATTTGATAAAAGAGGATAGTTCCAGGTGTAGTCCACTATGTCTCTCAGATGCCGATGAATTCACTAAGGAAGGTTCCAGGCGTAGTTCACCTGTCCCGAATTCACAGTATGATGTTGCCTGATTTTATTTGTGTTTTATGATTTGATGATTTGTTTTATCATGTATTATTGTTATTTGGTTTTATCTTCCCTGAAATTCAAGTTTTGGGGGGACTGTTGAATTTTTTGAATTAAATAAAGGGAAAAACTTTCATTTCAAATCTTGTTTTACCAAGTCAACTTTGACCAAATCTCAAGATCTAAGTCAGTTGAGAAATTATCTCAACTGCTCAGATTTTCTGATGAAGTTGTTACAACAACTTGAGTTCTAAGACTATAAATAGACCCCATCACTCCAATAGCAAGAGACATAACTCATTTATTTTTTCATTTAAAAAGAAAACCTGAAGACTACTCTTCGTGAAAATGACTTCAGTGTTAAAAGAATTTTTTATCTTCATTTTTCTCAGCAACTTCTTCATTTGAGCAGAGGCTCTGCCCACTGTCCTGGGCTGAGCGTTGGTGATCCGGGGATCCTTTATCGTTAGGGGATAAGGTCGATTCAACGTCTGGACAAGGAGACGAACTTTTGATCCTTTAGGGCAGCGACATCGTTACTGCATTTCCCAGGCCAGATTCCTTTTGTTTTATTTTAAACTATAATTGTTGTTATATCTTAATTTAAGTTTGTAAGATATTGCATGTTTTAGAAAATAGTATAAAATTTCTAACATAAAAACCCTCTTTAGGCACTCAAGTGGTTCAATGAAGCCATTATTCCAATCAAGCTGCTGATCTTTTTTCTACAAGCTGCTCAGTATACATTCCCTTCTTGGTTAGCCATGAAGTTTAGTAATAGTATTGGTTATCTTAAGATATAATGAGGCATGTCGTACAAATAGGCATACATTAAGAATCTATGGATCATAACCAACATCAAGAATCTAATAATCATGCATCACACTTCATTATCTTTTGGGGTTTGTCTGTTGATTAGGAAGATTGTGCTTAAAATGCTATGAGGATGGATGATCGCTTGTATGGCGAAATGTCATGAATATTATAACAACCAAACTATCTAAGATGGTATCACCATGTAGCATATACCTCTTTCATTTCGAGTTATCTGAAATAAGCACATAACACCTGTTAAATGCCATTCCCATGTCAAGCCGATGTGGGACTATTTGTTCGCACAAATCCTAACAATTCCCCTCAAACAAAGAGTTCCCTTGTAAGCTCATCTTCACACCTCGATGATCATATGCTCCATCAAGATTCTCTTTACTGTGTTGGGTACACACGCCTTACGTGAAGTAGGACTGCAGCCTGTTACTCTTCTTTCACCGCATTGGGGATCGACACGTCTCACGTGGAGCAGAAGCACTGCTGCCAAATTCTCGAAAGCCTAACTAGCTTTACAGGGGTATACTGCGCCTTTTGCGCTCTTGGGGATCGAACAACATCCATACACATGACTAAGTTCGGGGCATGACTTTGATACCACTTGTAAGGACCTGGGATACCATCCCAAAAGCCTAGCCTTCTAGGTGGAGTTGCTCAAATCTTGTATACCCAAGATCATCCCCATTGTCTAGCCAACGTGGGACTATCTGTTCGCACAAATCCCAGCAGGTTTTGCCAAAAATTTTGTTAGACAATGCATATGCTATGTTGCCATGGAGTTGAAGTGAACAATGTATTACTGCTCTTAGTGCAAATCTTATGACATCTATATATATCGATTTCTAGTTTCTTCACCCGTTATTTTTTTGTGTCTGATGATTTGTAAATATACAAATTTATGTTTAATGACTCAACTTGCAAATTTTTTTTCTCTCTAATGGTTCTTCAGTGTATCCGTGATAAATTATTATCGTAATTCTTCTCCAATTCACATATTCCATGAATCTGTCATTGTTTGACAATGTTCAAATGTTCTCACAACTTGTCTGGAGATTCATAACTTCTTTATGTAATATTCATAATCTTTTCTTATGATTTAACAACTCAGCTTTTGTTGGTATTTACTTTCCCATGGCTTTTGTGTGCATCATCTTCTTTTGAGCCCTTTCAAATCATTTTCCTATTAAATTGTGTTGGCTATGGACACCTGCAATTGTTATAGAGAACATTTTATGGAATATAAACAAAACTTTGTTATGTGATGTTAGTATTTTACTGAGTATTTGCCTTATTTCTGGTCTGGGTGATATATGAGAGAGGCTAGACAGAGCCCTGTGTCTAGTTGCATGTAGAGGGTTTGCCTCATTGGTTATTTTGATTTATGTAACCAACAGTTGAATATTAACCATGTGATTTTGTATCCTTGATGAATTTCACTCAGTATAGCTTCCATATTTTTCTGGAAATTCTGTCACTAATCTTTCTTAATTGTGGCAGTGACGGGCCGTGTAACGACTAAAGCTGACATATTCAGCTTCGGGGTGATCCTAATGGAGCTGATAACAGGTCGAAAGGCACTTGATGACAGTCGGCCAGAGGACAGCACTCACCTGGTCACTTGGTTTCGGCGAATGCAGCTAAACAACAATTTCATCACGGCCATTGACCCGGCAATCGATCTTAGTGACAAGGAGATCTCTGACAGTGTCAACATCGTTTCTGAGCTTGCTGGGCATTGCTGTGTCCGAGACCCTCACCAAAGGCCCGATATGAGCTATGCTGTCAACACCCTTTCTTCGCTTGTTGAGAAATGGAAGCCCAATAGCCAGAATCTGGATGATGTGTATGGAATTGGCCTTGGTGCGACTTTATCTCAAGCACTCGGAGATTGGCAGGAGTTTGGAAGTCAGATGGGCAATAATGGATATTCAGCACAGTTTGGCGATAGTATGCAGAGTGTCCCAGGTTGTGGTCCTGCTTTTGATGTTAGCACAAGCAATACACAGGATAGCATTCCTCCGAATTCTGTGAACATTGATTCGCAACAAGCTAGGTGAAGATCAGGCGAATGAAGAAGGTTTAGTTGGCATTGTGAGTTCTCTTTTCCTTTTTTAATTTGGACTTTAGATTTCGTTTTGCATCGTGGGATCATTAGCATATACTTGTTTTTTCAGTTCATTGGTAGGTTTCTATGAAGTATGGGAATTATAGTAGGAAAGATTTAGCTCTATTTTCTTGTTATCTCTTCTGTTTTGGCTAGCAGAGTTTTGTACAGTGGTTTATGTTTTGAAAGCTTTCTAGACTCTCCTTTATTTAAATTGCTTTATCATTGTGATTGCATTGTTTGATTTTGTGGGGTGGTGGCTTATCCCTGCTGTGAAGTATGCATGGTTTTAAAAAAAAAGTACTAAGAATTTGAATTCGTCAAGATATTGATAACCTACTTCTGTGTTATATTATAGCATGTAAGGTTTCCAACGGGTACAAAAATAGCAGAGGTTTTCGGGCCTGTTTGTTTCAGAGAAAACATGCTGTAAAGTGTCAATTTTCTCTGAAATTGTGAGGCCTCGTGCATTTTTCTTTGGCCTGTGTGTTTGGTTGACAAAAATTGAGAGGGGCTAGAAAACTGTCAGCTTTTCTTTCAAAATTGAGAGGAAAACGTGAGAATTTCTGACAGCAGCTCTCCTCTCTCTTTTTTTGTTAGAGTTACTCTCCTCTCCTATGCCGCTCTCAACTATCTCCCCTTTCTCACTGATCTCCACTTTGATTTGAGGCTGAAATCGATAATATCTGATTTCTCATCGAGAATTACCATTACCGCCGATCTCCATTTTGATTTGATGACCCAATCCTGCCCCAATTCATCGGATTTTGGGGAAGATGATGGGGCTTTTACTGTTGGCAACTGTGATGATGCTCGGCTGAGCCTGTATTGTTGATCTACGTCCGTTTTCATCTCCTTTACTGTTAAATCTGATCTTGTTACCATCGGTTTAGATCTCGATCGTCGTCGTGGGTTCTGGTCTCTCGGAGGCCGTCTTTTTTGATCCCTATCTTCGCGCCGGTCTTTAGGTAATTGTGGGTGTTGGTTTTGACCAAAGAAATTCTTTTTTTCTCTTATTTCGATAAAAGAATTTCTTGATCTATCTGCAGTTGTTGGTTGTGCTGTAGGTGGTCGGGTTGGTGGTGGTGGTGTTTGTATTGTTGGTGTTGGTGTTGGTGCTATTGTTGTTGGTGGGGCTTGTGGTGGTGGTGTTGTTGGAAGTGGTATTGGGCTTGTGTTATTGTTGGCGTTGGTGCTCGTGTTGAAACTGGTCGGGTTGGTGATGGTGCTTGTTCGGTGGTGCTTGTGTTGGAGCTGGTGTTGGACTTCTGTTGGTGGTGGTGTTGGTGGTCAGGTTGGTGGTGGTGCTTCGGTTGGTGGTGCTGGGTTGGAGCTGGTGTTGGGCCTGGTGGTGTTGGTGGTGATGTTGCTCAGGAGGTGGTTGTTAGTGTTGTTGGTTCTGGTATTAGTTTTGACCTATCTCCTCCTTTTCTCCTTGTGTTTTTTTCTTCCCAAAGGCAAGGTAACATGTTGATTTCTAACTTCTTTAATTATTCCATATACATGAGATTGAATATATTTAAATTAAAGTATCACTACAACATAAATGCGCTTTAACGACAGTTAAAAATTGCTGTTAAAAAGCATTAACAATGATTCAAAAATTGTCGTTTATCCAAGCAATGTTGTAAGCTAGGAGGCAACACCAATAGTTTTAAACCGCAGAGAAACCGCCTCATTTTTTTTAAAAAAAATACAATTTTAACGTGATACCCTCTTCGTCCTCCTTGTCCATTCCCGCCAAGGATCCCTTTGCCCTCCTCGTGATCCCCTCGTCCTTCTCTTTCATCCCGCCTGGCAATCCCCTTATTTTCCTAGTTGCAAATAGATCTAAATCAGATCAAACAGATATCATACTCAATCCCAAAATTCGAATTCATCAAACAATTTATGAACTCACCTTGATGAACGAGGGGAGAGAGATGAACTGATATGAAATGATATGTTGCCCTATGTAGAGTCATTACGCGGGTCAACTTGTGCGGTCAGGTCGCCGTGGGGGTTGGAAGGAGGCGAGGAGCCCCCTCCCCGGTGAGGCGGAGGTGGAGCCCCTGGCCCAAAATTTCTTTGAGAAGCCCCTTTTGCAGATCCCGTAGCCCGCAGCGAGGGGGGAAGCAGAGAGAGATCGCCTTGATGAACAAGAGGAGAGAGAGAGAGAGAGAGAGAGAGAGAGAGAGAGAGAGAGAGATTGCCTTGATGAATGAGGGGAGAGAGATCGAACTCGACTTGATGAATGAGGGTGAGGGGAGAGAGATCTCTAGAGATGATCTGAAAGTTGAACACAAAGAGTCTAACAATGTTGTGCTGCAGATCGTTGACGTGGCTGATTAAAATCGATTTCAAATTGTCTTCCACGGTGGTTCTTTTTAGAACTATTGTGAAAGATAATTTTTCACAGTGATTATTTGAAAGAACCACCATAAAAGATCGAAACTCAACTTGTGTATTTTTCATCAAATTTCAAAATTGTCACCGCTTTTTGAGATTTTACGACGATTTTTCAAAGAACTGCCGTAAAAGATCAAACCTAACTTGTGTATTTTTCATCAAATTTCAAAATTGCTACCACCTTTTGAGATTTTACGGTGGTTTTTCAAAAAATCGCTGTGAAAGATCGAAACACAACTTGTGTAATTTTCATCAAATTTCAAAATTGCCACTGCCTTTTGAGCTTTTACGGTGATTTTTTAAAGAACTGCTATCAAAGATCAAAACACAAACTTGTGTATTCTTCATCAAATTTCAAAATTGACACCGTCTTTTGATCTACGTCGGTTGCGACTCGAACCACTGTGAAATGGGCGATGTGGAAGTTCATTTCTGTTGCAATGTATATTTTCTTATTTGATGGATATTATATATTTGAGTATTTGACGGATAACAACAGTATATATATTTAACTTTTACAACTGTGGTCAAATAATAGGCCAATATGGTAATATATAAATTGTTGTTCTTTGATAAATTGAAATGGTTTCTGAAATTGTTAGTAAACTTTATAGAATTCCTCTGTGTACGCCACAACAGCCCTTAGTATCTTATTTGCATTGTTCAAATTGATTTTAAATGATTTTTTGATTATCTAGTGGAAAGAATCTACCTTGTAGGATTTATTTCATGCGTCTCCAAGTCATCACGGGTGACTTGCCTTTGCGTCTCTTTGTTATATGTAATTGGTCCCATCATGCGGCTACTCTTACTTTGAGCTTGTATGTCACGAACTTGACACGCTTCTCCTTGGGAACGTAAGCCATGTCAAAAAAAGTCTCCACTTCATAAATCCAGTCCAAGAAGGATTCTATATCAAGATTCTCATTAAAAGAAGAAATCTCGATCTTCGTCCTAAATTCATTAGGACTTAAGTCTCCTCTTCTTTTATCATGATTAGGAAAAGAAAATTCTCCTCCCCTGATAAGATTAGGATTGGCCATCCGCCTATAGCCTCGCTCGTAGGCCGTCCTTCCATCGTAAGTCTCATCTTCGAAGTCATCTTCTTGACGGAAGATGTTCAATTCTTCCTCGTTGAAAAATTCTTCGTATTGAAAATTTCATAGAGGACGTCTTTATGGTGGTGATTGTTGTCGTGGCTGATATGGTGAAAGTTGACATGGTGGAGGTTGATATGGTTGAGGTTGATTTGGCGGTGGTTGGTATGGTGGAGGTTGATGTTGTAGGGTTTGATGTAGTGGTGGTTGATGTGGTGGAAGTTGTGAATGAGGATTACCTGATGAACAATCTCGTCCTCTTCGGTATGTACTATCGGCTAGATCTCGATCATCGATCTTGTGGGATAATTTCTTGAGTTTCTTGGATCACAACATCCAGGATTATTTCAAGAGTGCTGCCCCTCTCTTCAATAGTGCCCCTCTTTGCGGAAAGGATTTGTGATTCGCCGCTATCTCCTGTTATCATCGGAAAGTTACTGAAACTCTGATACCACTTGACGCGATTGGAAAGTGAATGACGCCAGTTAGATCTCGTTCTAGCGCCAACGAACCCTGAAACAATCATTCAGGTAGAAAATATACTCGAATACACAAGCACAACACTCGAATCTACGAACAAAAAGATAACAACTCGAATCCATGAGCAATTTAAAGAGAAAACTGAATTTCTATATATCAAATTTGAATAAAAGTTAAAAAGATACAATGATCTTATATAGGCAAAACAAAAGGAATACTACTTCAACAAGGAAACTTAATTACATGAAAGAAAAATTAAATCAATCGGAATAAAACCAACTAATTAGTCATCAATTCTGCATATTTTATCGCATTTTCCCATTTGATTTACAATAAAACCCTGCTATTAATTGATTTTAGTCTCTTGTGTGCAGATTACACTGGATAAGGGTAAAGTGGAGATATTAAGCTTAATAGACTCATTTTCGGGTATTTATTAGAGTTTTCTTGAAGCCCAAGTCAAGAGTCTTCTAAAAGTCACATTGGATTCCGAATTAAGAGCCCTATTTGTAGAATTCACGTGGCAAAAATTTATTTGGAAGTTTCTCTCAACTGGCAAAAAATTGGCCAAAATATGAGAGCCACTGGCTCTGATCTTGCCGCGCAAGCGCGACAGGATCAGGGCTGATGGCCATGATCTTTGACACGTGCCCTCGTTTCTTGGGGCTCAAGCCTCCTATGCCTATAAAAACAGCACTAGAGGCCAAAGACCCGGAAGAGGAGACCAGAGGCTAGATTTTTCTCCTTCTAGTTGTGTATTATGATTTTTTTTTTTTTTTTTTTTCTTTTCTTTTTCTTGTATCTCTCTTTCATTATAGATGTAGTATTAAGTTAGAGAGAGATTCATAAGAAAAGAGAGAAATTGTAATAGAGAGTGACAATCTAATGCAAGTTCCTTCATTTCTCTTCATGGTTTCTTAATTTAATTTAGTTGTTTTTATTTTCTTGCTTTCTAGACGAGTAGCTAACTTTCTTTTCATAGCTAACTAACTACTAACTCATTAACACACTAATTCTTAGTTGACTGTCACCTACATGAATCTAATAGCATCAAATAGGCCTTACTCTTGAAAGAGTCATTGATGGCTCATGATGATGGGTTACTAACTCCTAACTTGCTAACAAGCTAACTTACAAATCCTTCTCCTTGCATTCAAGCCTAGATTTTGTCAATGATATCTTAAGGCACTAATCACCCAAAGAGGTTAGTATGGTTAGTGGGAGCAATTGGTTGGAAGTTAACCGTGAGGTTTTCTTTTTACTCGATTTTGTTTTCAAATCTCTTTTTCCACATCACAACTATGTTTCCATCTTCTTCTCCTCCTCCTTTTCTTTCATTTTCTTTTTCTTTTAATTCTTTTGAAACAAAGAAGAATTCATTAACGATTTCCTGAATTACCAGTAATGCTTTTATCACCTCCCGTCCTTGTGATATGACCCCATAGGTACTATTGCTATCGCAGAGTACTGAAAGAAGCCAAAGCACATACATAGACACGATCATTGATTTCAAAATACTATGTTATGTGCTCCGCTCGATCACCAACTCCTATTTAGAAACAAATTTTGGACTGACACGCACAAAATTATTGACAGGTGAATGGCCCCGTCGACAGACTGTCATGGCCTAGAGTACTCTCAGAAAAATCCTGTCGACAGGCGTATTTCAGCTGTCGATCGCCGCCTGTCGACAGGCATGTTTTGGCTGTCGACAGCTTATTGATCTTGACTCTGTTTTGATCTGATCATGCCTTGGTCTCCTACATCATCTACCTTTCTAATTTCCTCGAATTCTTATTTGCTAAATTTTCTTGCAGGAACCGTGAGACCATAGAAACGCCAATTGCAGGTTACCTTCTGACACTCCCAATCGTTAGTTTCATTCAAACTTGAACAATTCAAATTCCTAGGAGCGGGGGCACGTGCCCCCCCACCCCCACACCCCCCCCCCCCTAAAAAAAAAAAAAAAACACCCAAAAAAAAAAAACACGACTGAGCAGTGGCTCACACACGATATATTTCTAATACGGGGATAAGAATTTCAGTATAGATATAAATATAATATGACAAAAAGAAAAAAAAAGTAAAAAATAATGTTACACCTATCAAAAATTTGAATTTGTGACTTTTAATAACTTGAATTTCTAAGTTACCACTTGAGTTAGACCTCAAAACTGTGTTCATACTAGTAAAAATAAGCTAAAAACTAATATTATATACAAAAAGTTAACATATACTATTTTATTTTTATAAAATCCAGTATACGCGGCCGTCACTATATGTGAGTCCACCCTGCTACTGAGCACTGATTCATGCCCCAATTGATTTTATTCCAAATGCGCGTGCACCCACAATGTGAACCCAACACGGCAGTGGTTGGATTTGTGACTTACAACATGGTTAATCTCTCCTTCAAAGCAATTGATCTCACCATTAATGTTATTAGAGATATCAATAACAACACGTGACTCATGTGAAACATGTCTCATGTGTTTCTATAATCATGGAGAGATTTTAAGATCTGGTTGATTTAATGAGGGGTGTCTTTCACATGAATCACATGTTTCACATGAGTTACGTGTTGTCATTGATATCTCTAACAAATGTGATTGAGTTCAATGAAAAAGACAATGAGGAACTGAATGCACCGTCGAATGATCAACTGAAGGTTGCAAATTAATAGACGAATGTTTTTAGCTAGTTGTGTTTGTCCAAGTTGCTGCCACAATAAGCATCAATTTGGTTACGACGAACTAGTTGTGGAACTCTGCTTACAAACTTGGTAAGCCTCCGCTTTTGTTTTATGAGGGCAACTGCCTGCTAATTTCTCATAGTAATTGAGCATCCTAACAGATGGGTCAAGTTGGTAGTTGGGCTGAGAATTAATTTTGAAATAAACTGAAATCTTTTAAAACATATACTTATGTAATATATAAATTTGTCAAAAAAATAAAACAATTATTTTCTTTCAAAGAGAGAATCAGAAATAAGTTTAGTCAAAAAAATTAAAATAGAAGAGATTCTAAAATAATATATGAAAAAGTGAATGAGACTAAAAACGGTATATGAAAAAGTGAGACGGACTGTAACCCGACCCAATCAGTACTCGGTTCCGCCCTTGCTGCTGATGTTGGTTTGTTGGCATTTTAAATGAAATTTGAGGATCTAGGGGGAATACTATTGAACAATTAATATAATGAGATCACATGAAAAAGTTTCAGACAACATCAAAAAGGAAAACCGCGAAAGAAAAAGAGATAGGAGAAGGCCGAGAAGTGAAGGCAAGAGGAGAGGGAGCCCAAAAAAAAAAGAAAAAAAACCTCAAAGCTGAAAAAGAGATGAGATAGGAGAAAATATGTTAACCAAAGATCTCTTATGTCGAGAAGTATAAAATAGAGTTTATATTTTGTAGCTTGCGTAGGGAATCCAGTTTGTTTGCAGTATTAACTAATTCACAATTTGCAAGTAACATTATAGCACCATAATAATTTTTTTTTTTTTTTTTTTTTTTTGAGGGTAATAGCCAAAAAGAGAAATTATAACAATAATAATTACCCCAAAAAACGCCCAAATTACCGAATAAGACGAGAGACCGTAAATATTCCAATAATACAAATTTCCAAATTTACAACCATGACGTGCACAAATATTTCATCCCACACAATTTAAACTGTAAAAAACCCCTTTGAACTCAACAAAACCCAACCATTAGGTGACGCATACAATGGACGGATCGCAGCAGCACTCATCGATGAGGAAGCAACAGCAAAGAGCAGCGAGACTGCATCCAACAAAAACAACCAAAAATCAAAATCAACAAACAAAAACATCAGAATCCAATAACCCAACCAAAAAAAAAAAAAAAAGAAGAAAAAAAAAGAAGAAAACACAATCAATCAATTGGATTAATCAAAAAAAAGAAACATACATACCATCCTTCAAGAAACCCAGTCTCCCTCCTCGGCGGCGGAGCTGCGTACTGAGGCGGCGCCATCACCGGCGGCCCCTGATAGTACCCTTCAAAATCATGCAGATTAAAATTAAACACAAACTTAATTGATATAATAAACAAGAAAAATAATACAAAAACATCAAATTTAAATTTTTTTTAAAATTTAACCTTGGGCAGGATAAGGATACCCGTACTTGGGATCACTCATCTTCAAACAAAATAAACACAAATATGAGAGGTCTTCAAGTGTTCTTCTTATATATATAAGAACGAGCAAAGATGAAGAGAGCAAACTCGAATATAAACTCAGCACCGACTTCGAGTTGAGTGACCAAAGTTACTCGAATATATACTCTCTTAACTAATATATAGTAAATTAAGCACATAATATATAAAGGAACAGCTCTTCTAGCATGTTCTTTTGCCTTTCTCTTTTTCAATGGTGGCAAATTGGTGCTTTTTTAGCTTTATCTTTTCCTTCGAAATCCCGTTGCGAATCTGATTCGATCTTGGCTCGATGGGTCGAGATTTCAGGCTCGGACGTGTGAACAGAGATTGAGCTTAATTTGCATGGATCATAAGGGACGAGGCTTATTTTAAATTTTTTTCTCATATTGAAGTTGTAGTATATTTTTTTCCTAGTGCATTAAATTTTCTTCTGTTTAAATTTTCAAATTATTCTTATCGCTGCTTCTTTTTCTTCCCAAATCACATATAGCATTGTCACATGAAAACGGAGATGATGGCATCAACAGTGGACACGATGATACTGTCAATGAAGGAGAAAGTTAATGATGGTGGTGCTATGCATGAAGGGAGAGAAAACGAGTTCAATTGAGTCTTGAGATTATAACAATGTTAAGGTTATTGTGCTATAAAAGAAAGGAGAGAAAATAAATAATGGTTATATAGAAAATTAAAGAAAGTGACAGTGATAATGAAAGTAGGAGACAAAATAAATTTACATTTTTTTTTGGATTAAGCTTTCTTAAGAAAAATAAAAGAAGTTAATGAAAGAGGGGTAAAAAATAATAGAACGGTAACGGCGAAAAAGAAAATTTGATGTGAAGAAGAGAAAGAAAGAGGATGAGTGGGTTTCACTTGAAAGATTAGGGTTTAATAAAAAAAAATAATGTTAGAGGAAGAAGAAGACTAAAAGTTAAAAATATCTGATTATTCTACAGGATGTTAATGTGTAAAATTAAAAATATTAGGGTACTAGAAACCAAAAACAACAGTACAAAGTAATAAAAATATGAGGGAAACATAAAGTGCTTTCCACGAAATAAGCCTCGAGAAAAGTCCAATAATTGGCCCAATTCAACAGGCAAATGAGTCAAGCGCTCCCCAGAGCTTTGGGGCCTTACTTCCTCTAAGATCAGCGTCATGTGGACCAAATTCTGATCATGGGCCTACCAAGTATTTTTGTGGGCTGACACAGAAGTGCACAATATTCATAATAGGCCCGCCCCAGCACCTGGGCTAGATTACAAACGATGTGGAAGGCTCCAAAGTGTTCTAACTCTAATCTCCCAGTTCTGGCCCAATCCGTCTATGCCCACGTGAGGGCGCAAAGCCCCTCTTACTCAAACCAAAGAAGGATTAAAAAAAAAAAAAAAAAGTGTTTTGTCAAAACTAGATCATGAGACAGTGAGACTAGGAATTCAAACAGAACTAGGGCTAGTAACGACGTCGGGTCGGTTCCGGTTTTTTTATATCCATATCCTATCCATGAATATTCAGGACCGATCTAGTTTTTCTAGATCGGTTCGGATCTGGTTCGGATTTAGATCGTGACTGGGTAATTAAGTAAAATTCTTAATTTTTGCCTAATATTCCTCGTATAAATGGTAGCGGGAGTTTTGGAACCGGTCCTGGACCCGTACATCTCCAGGTCGAGACCAGGTCGGGACTGAGTAATCAGATAAAATTCTCATCCCTAAACATAACTAAAAGTTTAGACAGTGCAGATACTTCTGAGGAGATTTGAAAATCAAAGTTTCCAAAGCTTAACATTTTAACACAACTTGGGACTTAATTAGATCTCTTCCCGGGTCACTTCGTTTGTTCAAAGAACGGGTCAGCTCTCTCATCTTGATGCACGAACAAACCTAGACCCGTTCAGAGTTTACTTCTTTTTTTTATTTGGCTTACAGCATTGACTCAAAGGACTTATTCAAAGTAAGCTCAGATTTCAATTACAAAATGGAAAGTAGAACAACTCCATCAACCTGCCATTTTTTTTATTAATAACTAATATAGCGGATGACCAACCCCTATCCTTACTCCCCCTCTCCACAATCCACTCCCACTCTACCAGTCAAAAGACAACCTCAGTTTACTTCATGATTTCAAAAACAAGGTGTGACAATATAATAAACCCTTCAATGTTCAAGCCCAAGACGTACTCTCGTTTGCCAACCGCGGAGTTGACAAGTATTCAAACTTCATCGGTCAAATATTCAACCCCTTGAATTATTCCGTGTTCCTAAAACTCTCACGTATATAACTCCCCCCATCTCCTCTCTGCTCTTCAAACAAATTCTCACAGACTCAAAGTCTCAAACAGACACAAAAAAAAAAGAAAGAGAGTCTATCATCATCAAAAGGATCTCTTCAAGTCTCTCAATGGGCTCAAAATTGAGGCTCTTCAAGACAAGCCAGAAACTCGTGATTCCGGTGCACTTCCGGTGTCCGATCTCGCTTGACTTGATGAAAGATCCGGTCACGCTATCCACCGGCATCACCTACGACCGCCAGAGCATCGAGACATGGCTCGACGCTAACAACAACAAGACCTGCCCGGTCACAAACCAACTCCTGACCAGTTTTGATGCTACCCCCAATCATACCATTCGAAAAATGATACAAGATTGGTGTGTTTCCAACAAGTCTCTTGGAATTGAGAGAATTCCGACGCCCCGTGCACCTGTGACGCCGACGCAAGTCTGCGACATCCTCGCCGAGATTGAACTGGCTAGCTGGAAGAAGGACAGGGCCCAAGTACTTGAGCTAGTGGCCAAGATCAAGAAATTAGCTAGGGAGAGCGAAAGAAACAGGAGGTGCATTTCGTCGAACGGTTGTGCCAAGGTTCTTGCAATGGCATTTGCGCGATTAGCAAGCGACAGTGCGGTGTGCACTGAAGTTTTATTGGCTTTGACTAGTATGTTTCCGCTTGACAACGAGACTTGCAGGCAAATTGGGGAAGCAGAGGTTTTGAAATCGATCGTGGCCACCTTGACATCCAGAGATTTGGCTGCAAGGCAAAATGCCGTGTTGGTGATCAAAGAACTCGTCTCTGACAAACAACAGGCCGCGACCATAGCAGAGACCGAAGGATTGATTGAAGCAATTGCGAAGCTAATCAAGGAGCCAATTTCGCCACGAGCGACGAAGGCCTCTCTTGTTGCTGCCTACTACTTGGTCTCATCCAGCCCACAGGCCATCTCAAGATTTGTGGATCTGGACTTAGTCTCATCGCTACTGGAAATCACTGTTGATGCAGAGAAGAGTATCTGCGAGAAGGCGTTGGGTGTCTTGGCTGGAATTTTCAGCAATGAGAAAGGGAGGGAGATGGCCTATCTTCACGCACTGACCACGCCGGTGCTAGTCAAAAAGATGTTCAGAGTTTCAGACATGGCGACCGAGTTTGCGGTCTCGGCCCTGTGGAAGCTCTGCAAGAACTGTAACGAGGAGAAACGGAGTTTTGCTGAGGCTGCTCTCAGCGTTGGGGCATTTCAAAAGCTGTTGCTGTTGTTGCAGTTGGGATGCAGTGAGGGGACTAAAGAGAGAGCCAGTGAGTTGTTGAAGATGCTGAATGCTTGGAGAGGAAAGGGGAGTGCATTGAGTCCGTTGATTTCAAGGGACTCAAGAGGAATTTTTGAGTGGTTAATTGTTTCACTGATTAGATTTAGAGAAGAAAGAAGTTGATAGTGTAAATTAACTTGTTTAGTGTACAAAGCTGCAACACTTCTTTGAAATGTAAAAATTTCATTCCTTGATCTAGGTTTAGTGCCACGAGTACTGATTCTTGTTTGGTTTGTTTGATGATGATCTAGAAGAAAGTTTTCATAGTTCATATCAACTAACAAACTTTCAGAGAAATCTCAGGTAATTAGAACGGTTTCCGGGTGTTATTATATTTGAAGTTTTCAAGAATAGAACAATTAATTTTGCAATAATTAATAAATTAATAATATTTAAAATTTTGATGGCAAAGAAATCTAAACCATGCGTGATGCTTGGAATCATCTCTCTCGACCGTAAACAAAATCTTAAAAATCGCAATTTATTACTACGCTAAAAATATTATGGCGTGTTTTAGGAGCCGAATTATGACAAACTTGGCTGCAACTAAAAATCACCACCGACTCTTTTCTTTGTAAATCTTCAGTTTTATTAAGGTCTCATGTCAAATATGAGCAATGAAAACAGTCTAAAAATCTTAAGTTTTTTTTTTCTAGGTTCCATTGAAAAATTGGTCAAAAATAGTCCACAGCCCCGTTTCAGCTTCGAAAAAACATAAAAAATTATTCCAGTCACGATTCCCTCCTCGCGTAAAGCCCACACACAATGTCGGTCCCACTGCAGTGAGCAGTAGCGCTCGTGCGCTCGGACTGTACATGGTGCCGGCCCCGCAGCAGGGAGCTGCTTGCTCGCGCGCACGGGCCGCACCGCCAGCCGCCTCGCTACAGCGGCCTAGTCCACTCGTGCGCCCCGGCAGCAAATGGTCTGGCCTGCTCGCCGTGGGCAGCGCGTAGCGCCAGGACCGACACAGCGAGCGGTCTCACTAGCACTCGGGGGCCGTGCGTTGAGTTGGATGCCAAACAAATAGTCGCACATAGTCTAGATATGAGAATGATCTTGGGTATATAAGGAGTTGGGTAACTACGCCTAGAAAGTTAGTCTTCTAGAATGGTGCCCCAAGTCCTTACAAATTGCACCAGAGACATGTCCCGAACTTAGCCATGCGGTAGATAGGACACAAAAGGCATGAGACAATTAATTAACAAAAACTATCACAAGATAGTACAACAACAACAACCAAGCCATTTGTCACAAGTATTTGGGGGTAGGCTACATGGACCAATCACAAGATTGTAAACCAGACAATTAATTTTAAAAATATATATATATATTTTTATCAACATGCAATTCATAAGCAAGCATTATCTTTTATCTTCGAGAAGAAGAGCTCTTTCTGAGCTTTGTTGCCATGTAATAATTTAGGTTTCTCTACCTATGAATAATCATGCGGTAAAAATCTCGTTAAAGGGAGCACGCCTTAGACCTTACCATCTGAAAGGACTCTTATCGAAAGATTTTTTTTTTGTCTTGACAGTGGAGGGAACTACAACGGACCTTCGCGGGCGATCTCATCTCTATTCACAATCCAAACAGCGACAATCGAATTAATACCAAACAACAGTTGACTGATAGAGTAGGAGGAGGCAATAGTTCCATAAGATTGCATCGAGGAGAAGAGGGAGGGATTAGTTCCTTGTATTGAAGAGGTTAACCCTAGTTCTATTCACAAGATGTAACCTCAAAACTCTCATCAAGTCTCAACCATTCCTGAGATCTGTTGGATATTCTGCTTAACAAGAATCAATCTGACAACTAATCAAGATCACTGAGATATCAACAATCTAATTGGTCAGGTCGGCAAATATCAGGTGGGAGGTTTTCCGTTCAATAGAACGTTCCTTAATTTAAGAACCACCTTTCAATTTCCTTCCTTAGTTAAAGCACCAATTAGACTGAATCTAAGTCAGTCTCGATATACTGTAAAGTATATCCCCTGTATAAAGTACTTAATCCACTTATACAGTATTTAAAGTGAGGTACGCTTAGAGCGAATCTCCTTAAGACAATTACGTCCCCCGCACCGGTGCTAACGGGATAATGGACGCTGGTCTCCCAAGATACAACACTCTTTCACGGTATTTGGATAGCACTACCAAATCACCGTACGGTCGAACCGTAGTCAACCAGTATCTTCACAGGATCGTTGAAGCAGCGGTACAAGGACAAATTTCAACTGAATATTTGCCTTTACTCTCTGGAGGAGCACCCACTGTTGAGGACGAAGGAAAGTTGAAGAATATTATTTCTTCAGAAGTACCAGATTCAGACAACAATTCTTATAAAAGAATCTGTTGAATTTTCTGATTCCTCTTTCAGAACAATTTTGCAGAATCTTCACGCTGGAAGTCGCTTCAGAACTTCACCGCCAGTTCAGAATGCAGAGCTTCAGAACTCAGATAGAGAAAGAGAGATTGTTGTTAGTGTTTCCGTTTTTTTCAATTGAGAGTTTGGAGTGCTTTATATAGCACTCCAAGAGGGGCCAACATGACTGAAAGATTACAACCTTTCGACCCAACCATTGCAACCTTTGGGCGTCCAACTGGTTCGCAACCTTTGGCAGTCCAACAGGTTTGCACCCGTTGGCAGTCCAATTGGTTCGCGACTGTTGGCAGTCCAACTGGTTTGCACCCGTTGGCAGTCCAATTGGTTCGCGACTGTTGGCAGTCCAACAGGTTCGCAACCTGACAGCGGAGCGGGTCCGGTCCGATTCGGGAGCGGAGCTGGTTCGGCCCATACTTCGAGACCCGATTCAAAAAGAACCAGGCCAGGTAGGGAACCCGAACCCATGCCCATGCCCGAGCCCGAGCCCCGGCCGCCGCCGCCAGCGGCGGCGCGCGTGTGCATGCATGCCTGCATGTGCGGGCATAGTTCCCTCCTTTCCGCGCGCGAAAACTCCAAGTGCCCAAAGGGCACGCCCTTTGTTCTCAATTTTCTCTATATATACACCACAAACTTCCATCCCATGGCCAATGTGAGACTAAATGCTTTTAGCTACCTTTACTCCCGTTTTGGCTTTGAATTAGGCAATCTTTGGACTTGAATATCTCATTCATTCGAAGTCGGAATTGAACATGTGAATATACCACGTTCATCCCCAATGGAAGGAGAACACACTCCAACCATCATCCAATTGATTCGATCAACGGATCTCGCCATAATTCAACTCGAAGATTCGCCTTCATATTCTTCAATTCCAACAAGATCTAGTGGTTCGCAGTAAGTGCTTCTCCAATCTAATCTTGACTCGGACTAGGTCGGCCCCTTGGTCAGGGCCCAACTACAAATTGGGTTTGGACCTGAAAGTATAAATAGAAAGTTGACCCGCTACTCATCATCTTAAACTTTTAGGTCAGAAAGATTACAACTCATACAAACTTACTAGTGTCTTTACTAGTTTAATTCCGGTCGGTTTGTATTAACAAGTAGTATTAGCCACGACAATTTTACAAGCAGAAATGTTAGATCACTACATGAATTAATTCTACTATCATAGTGCATTTGTTAAACACCTAATACACTCTGGTAGTAATTAATAGCTAAGAGAAATGTCAGCCATTGAATTTGGAAAACAGACTTTTCAAAGTAATTCTTGACGGTGAGAATATTATACTTGCATCTCAAAAGCACGACCATATGTATAAGTCAATATTAGAAGAATTTTCAAAACAAAGCTCCTACAAGTCTTTTGTAAAATAGCATAGATCAATTCTTGACCACAAATATTTAGATGAGAATTTAAAATAGTGCGTGTCATTTCTTTTATTATTTAATTTCTGTGTTCAACAAAGCTATTTGTTGTGATCATGGGGCTGAGAAAATAGGCTCAGTATTGGGCTCAACACAAAATTTCTAGTTTCCTTCATAGAACTGACTAAAAAAAATTAAGTAAAATGCCGTGACCAAAAAAACTCTTCGACCTCATCAAACTGCTTTCTTGTTCTCCATCCGATCATATCCTCACTCCCTATTATTTCAATCCACTGTCAGCTGACCGGTCAAAAGCAACCTTAATTTGGTCTCACGATGGTTAAAATTAGGAGTGACAATATAATAACCCCGTAAACTTAAAAAAAGTACAAGCTCGAGACCGACTCCCGTTTGCCAACCGCGGGTCAAAACTTCAACGGTCAAATATTCAATTCCAAACCCTAAACGAATCACAAACTTGATCCGCGTCTAATTCCCCTTTGCTCTAACATCGCTTGTATAAAAGCCCCCCAAACTCCTCTCTCTTCTCCCAAACAAATCTCAGCAAACTCAGCCAACACACAAGAAGTTCACAGTTATCAAAAGGATCTGCTCAACTCCTTTCTCTTCATGGGCTCGAAATTGAGGATCTTCAAGACCAGCCAGAAGCTGGTGATTCCGTCGCACTTCCGGTGCCCGATCTCCCTCGACCTGATGAAGGATCCGGTCACGCTCTCCACCGGCATCACCTACGATCGCCAGAGCATCGAGATGTGGCTCGATGCTAACAACAACAAGACCTGCCCGGTCACAAACCAACCCTGACCAGTTTTGATGCTACCCCAAACCATACAATCCGAAAAATGATACAAGACTGGTGCGTTGCTAACAAGTCCCTGGGAATTGAACGGATCCCAACGCCTCGTGCACCCGTGACACCGGCGCAGGTCTGCGACATCCTCGCCGAGGTTGAAGTGGCTAGCTGGCAGAAGGACAGGGCCCATGTGCTTGAGCTAGTGGCCAAGCTCAAGAAATTAGCCAAGGAGAGCGAGAGGAACCGGAGGTGCATTTCGTCGAACGGCGCTGCCAAGGTTCTTGCAATGGCATTTGCGCGATTAGCAAGCGACAGTGCGGTCTGCGCTGAAGTTTTGTCGGCTTTGACTAGTATGTTTCCGCTTGATAGCGAAACTTGCAGGCAGATTGGCGAAGCAGAGGTTTTGAAAACGATGGTGTCGATCTTGACAACAGGAAACTTGGCAGCAAGGCTAGATGCTGTGTTGGTCATCAAAGAACTCGTCTCTGATAAAGAGCTCGCTGCGACCATAGCAGGCACTGAAGGATTGATTGAAGCGATCGTGAAGCTAATCAAGGAGCCAATTTCTCCGCGAACAACGAAAGCCTCTCTCGTCACTGCTTACTACTTAGTCTCATCAAGCTCGCAGGCCATCTCAAGATTTGTTGATCTGGAACTAGTCTCGCTGCTACTGGAAGTCATTGTCGATGCAGAGAAGAGTATCTGCGAGAAAGCTTTGGGGGTCTTGGATGGAATCCTCAGCAGTGAGAGAGGGAGGGAGATGGCCTATATTCACGCACTGACGATGCCGGTGTTGGTCAAGAAGATGTTCAGAGTCTCAGACATGGCGACCGAGTTTGCCGTCTCGACCATCTGGAAGCTCTGCAAGAACTGTAACGAGGAGACAGGGAGGAGTTTGGCCGAGGCTGCTCTAAGTGTGGGAGCATTTCAAAAGCTGTTGCTGTTGTTGCAGGTGGGATGCAGCGAGGGGACTAAAGCGAAGGCCAGTGATTTGTTGAAGATGCTGAATGCTCGGAGAGGGAAGGGGGAGTGCACTGAGTCTGCTGATTTCAAGGGACTGAAGAGGAATTTCTGAGTAATTAGTTATTCTGAATGTTTGAATTTTGAGAAGAAAGAAGTTGATAGTGTTAATTAAATTGTTTAGTGTACAAAAGATACAATTCTTTGAAAATGTGAAAAATTTCATTCTTTGATGCATCATATTAGTTAAGATAATCAAATATTGGTACTAAAACAAACACAAAGATCCAATGAGATTGGACTGATTGATAAATTGTGGGGCTCGAAAACAACTGGAAAACAAATTTTTATCAATCTGAGGGGATAAATCGAGAATAAGAACAGATTTATTACTTGCATGTCACATTTGGACAAGTCACATGATCTCACACCAAAATATAATTGACAACCATGATAAGAGTAGAATATTCAAATAATTAGACCATAATGGCACGAACCGTGTTAAGTACACAGCAATGTGCTCCAAGATTCGTGCGGTGCCACGTGTTAATTTCTCGGCACTGCTTATGAATCTTCTCATACGATATGAAATTTTTAATCTTTTATTTTGTAGGTGTATGTGTATGTGCGGTCTCATTAGATTATTAGATCACAGCTAGTGTTTGGTCTTGACGCGGAGAGTTTGTTCCCTTCAAAAGAGCTGGAATTGACCCACTGCTAGCTAGCGTTTGTCTACTCATAAACAATCTCTGGGGTGTTTTTTCCGCTTGAAACAGAGACGAGAAAAAGTGCGTGGACTCTCATACGTCAGATTTCGAGTATTTTTAAATTTTTAACTTCGAAATCTAACATGTCATTGTACAGTTAAACGCTGAGACGGAGGAGAATTTTTCCCTCTAACTTTCACAGCAGATGTGAGGAAAAGAGTCTGAGGGTCACAATGTCATAGACAAAAAAGTAACTTTTCATAACTTTCGAGGCAAACAAACATGCTCTGAGTAGAATCAAATACTAGTATCTCTATGATATTGGACCATGCTTTTGGTTTTATATATTGGGCCTGTTTGGTTAAGAATGGAAGTGAGGAAGTGAGGAAATGAGGAATTGATAATAATTCCCTTTAGAACTTGAAAATTGGTTAGTAAGTTTTTCGGTATTTGGATGTTGTTGAGAAGTGTGATTTGAAAAATATTTTGTCTTTTCCGGTGTTTGGATGGTAATGTGAAAGTGGAATTGGAAAAGTTGACCACAAAGTTGACCGTAAAATAATACTAAAATAAAAATTAATTATGAAAAATAAAAAATAGACTGCAATTAGAATGCAAGTAAGATTTATATGATCAAAAAATTAACTATTTTGTGTTACAACTTATTACAAATGAAATTTACATGACCACAAAATTAACTGTAGCACTCTAGAAGTGAGGAAATGATTGTGTAAAAGAGAGAAGAGAAAAAAAAAAAGATTTTTTTATTTTACTTTTCTAATATTTAGATAGATAGAAAAGTGAGCAATTATATTTTTCTATTTCTTTACTTTCGCCAACTTCCTTGCAACCAAACAGTCCCATTATTAAGCTTGTAGGCTGAAAGATAACAGCTCATGTGAGCCAGTGTTTAGACGAGGCAAAAAAAGAATCCAACATTAGTACAAACCTTGTCGCTTTCTTATTGGATTGTACAATGGCAATCTGAGGAAAAATCTTTGTGTTCATACAATTTTAATACTTTATTGTTTGACTCGGTTATTGAGATGTTGTCTGTTCAACAGACGTGTGTGATGATCAAAGAGCAAAGTACGACAAATTTTAGAGAAAAATATTTGACGTATCGACGACTTTCATTTGAAATGTCAGCAGGCTTTTTCAAAAGACAGGTAACTTGATCTACCGCTAACGTTCTCAAAAGAATTGTCGACAGACTTTTATAATAAATTTGTGGATTACAGATTTGTCGATAATTGAAAAGAGTTGTAGACAAGACTGTAACGTATCAGTGTTTTTGATTCTGTTTAGGAGTTATTTTCTGAGTTCGTTTTGAATACCAATTTATTATATTTCAATTTTTTTATTTTCTAATTAGAAAAGTATTCTTATTTTATTTACCTATGTGAAAGTCATTGTATCCTAAATTTTTATTATTCAACTTTTACAAAAAATACTTTGAGTTTTTCTCATATTTGCTCGTGGATTCGAGTTGTTCTCTTGGCTCATGGATTCAGGTAGTTCTTGCTCGTAGATCTGAGTAGTTACGCATGCCGGGAGAACTTTTCTGGGTTCGTTAGTATTAGAACGAGATCTAACTCGCGTCGTTCGTCTTCTTCACTTCCCTGTCTGCGTCAAGTGGTATCAGAGCTTCGATACACACTCCGACGATGGCCGTAAATGATGACGATCAGTACAATCTCTCCACGAGAGTAGGCACTGTTGAAGGGAGACTTGGCGCTCTTGAATCGACCGTGGACAGTATGGTCTAAGAAATCAAGAAGCTATCTCTCAAATTTGATGATTGAAGCCTTGTCGATGGTGCGTATTGAGGTCGTGAACATTCATCAAACAATTTTTCTCCACCACCTCCACATTCATCAGATAATCCTCATCCACAATCTCCACCACTAAACTAACCACTTCCAATTTACTCACCACTAATTCAACCACCCCCACTAATATCACTCCATATCAACCACCCTCATATCAATCATACCCAAATCAACCGCCCCCAAATCACCTATATCAATATTCTACACCACCAAACTACCCTCTATGATATCCCCAAATTGATGACTTTTTTGACGAGGAGTTCAACAACCTCGCTTATGACGACGTTGGAGATGACGGCCTACCCTACGGAAGGCATGAAAGGTTAGCTAATCCAAATCTAAATAGGAGAGGCAGATTTTCTGACCTCAATAGGGAGGTGAGAAATCCTTACCCTAATAATGGTGGGGAAGGAGGATACCCAAATTCTCAGGAGTATAGGATGAAAGTTGACATTCCCTCTTTCAGCGGGAATCTAGATATTGAATCCTTTCTGGATTGAAATCTACGAGGTGGATAAATTATTTGATATCGCTCATGTCCCCATGGAGAAACAAGTTAAATTTGTGCATACAGGCTGAAGGGAGGAGCAGTCGCATGGTGGGATCAATTGTAAGTCTTACGAAGGCGTCAAGGAAAGCAACCTGTGATGACATGGAGGCGCATGAGGCAACTAGATAGATTCCTTCCACCCGATTATCAATAGATCCTCTACATTAAATTTAAGCAATGCAAGCAAGGTGAGCATGAAAATCACCTAGAGGGGGGGTGAATAGGTGATAATGCTAATCTAGTCAACTTAATGCGAAATTTAAAACTAATTGCAATTACACAAGATGCAAGCAACAAGTGATGCACACAACCAAGCCAAGCAAATAATTATGAATGAACAATATGAATTGATGCAAGGCACAAAGTAAAGAGAGAGAGAGATAGAGTAAGAGCCAAGGGAACAAGTGCAAACAACAAGATATGTTTCGAGGTTCGAGCACCCAGCTCTACATCCCCGCCTTCACACAGAAGGATTTTAAGTCCACTAGCTTGTCCACAAAGGACTCCCACAAAGGGAACCTCCACAGAGGATTTGGGGCAATCACAATTACAAGGAGTACCCAACTCCTCTCCTTACAAACACAACCTCCTCTTTGAGGCACAACTCCAAGCCAACAAATAATCACCTCACAACTTGAGGGATTAGCACAAACCAACACAAGGATCACCTCACCACTTGAGGGATACAACCCAAAGGCACGAAGCCAAGAAAAGATTGGGTTTACAACTTGGTGGTCTAAACAATAACCACAAACATTTCTTTCTCCCACACAAAGATCCTATAGAATAAGAAAGTAGATGTAACTCAAGTGTGGAGAAAACCAATGGAATGGAAAATCAAAATCACAAAGAAAATCCTTGGAAAAAACTGAAACCAAGATATAGAAGATGAATCAAAACTCTTTTTCCCAAAAACCCTTTTCTTTGATATTCCAAACCCTAGCAAAAACACCAAATAGATTGTTCAATTTAAGTCCAAAAACTTCTTTTGATTGCTGTGAAACACCAGAGAGTAAGGAAAAATTCGCACCAAAAAATCTTAGAGAAAAACTCTTTCCAATGGGGTATTTATAGGCCATTTGGAAAACTAGCCGTTGGCAGCAGAAACTGCCAGAAATGACCTACCGGTCGACCGTTCGGTCGACCGTCCAACGGTCAATTTTTTACCGTTGGCAGCTACCGGTCGACCGGGCGGTCGACCGTCCCCAGAACCAGAGAGCAGCGGCTCTCTGGGCGGTCGACCGTCCGGTCGACCGAAACAAACAGAGAGCAACATGCTCTCAGTCGGTCGACCGTGCGGTCGACCGGCTCAAGGGGCAGCCAGCGTGCACGTATCCGTGCACGTCGGTCGACCGCTACGGTCGACCGGCCTAGCCTGGCAGCTGCAAATCAGGAAAAAACTGGGTTTTTAAATGTCTTTAAAATTCCCATAAAATTTCTAAAATTCCACAAAAATAGTTTTATCACTTTACATTGAAATATAAACTTGTGTTAAACATTTCAACACAAATAACAAACGTTTTGAACTATTTTTGTGTTATAGAAATTTTGCCAAAAAACCAAAACTTGTATTTTTCAAAAACTTGGATTTTTGAATAGAAAATACATTTTGTCCAAAACTTATCCAAATACAAAAATATGATATTAAACAACATTTAGGCATGATGTATATGGATATAATCCTATATACATGAAACATATATATATTCATGTTTTTGTCATTAATTCTAAATATGTTTTGTTAAAAATACCAAAATATAAAACACATGAAATAGACTATCAAACTAAGTTTGTCTAAGAAGATGAAGGCATGCATGTATATAGAACAAATCTAATATACATTATACCATGTAAACTTGTATTGATCTATCTATTCATGAAACCAAGATCGGTTAAACTAAAAACGGAAAAACCGAAAACCAATATTCAAAACATGAAACGTGTGTGTTGTGAACTTGAGCATATCATACTATTCTAATCTTTACAATTTGGATCTAAACACAAACTCTAAACTATGGTACCGATGTCGTCTTGTAGAGCGTCATCTCCAAGCCGACTCGATCCAAAACTCTTTGATCCACCGAGCAAGTGCTATATATGATCTTTGACGCTCGGGCTCTTGAATCAACATGTGAAAGCTTCCAAATCATCTGTTGAAGCTAATCACCAACTAATAACTTGATTAATGATCTGAAACTAAATAACACAAGATTATTAGTACACATAACTACATGAGTTAATCATCATCAAAATTAGAGTGGAAGGCCTTTGGGCCAACAATCTCCCCCTTTTTGATGATGACAAAACTCATGGAGTTATATATGCATGGATTAAAGTTAAGCTTCAAAGAAGCTCCCCCTTAACTCATGCATAGGGATAAACACCAAATATATGCAATGAATACTAAACATGAAACATACATAGATATGCATAAAATAATAAATGGCTCTAGATACCAATGAAAGATACCAATGAAATTTTCAAAAATAAATAAACATGCTCTAGATACCAATTAAACTAAACAAATAAACATGCTCTAAATACCAATTAAACTAAATATATGCAAAACAAAACTAATGATCTCTTTTACAAGCTCTTGATACCAAAACTAAATATGTTCTTTAAATAATGCTTTTGATACCAATTGAACTTAATAAAAACATAAAACATGCATACAAACATGCATATAAACTCAAATTCTTCTCCCCCTTTTTGTCAATCATCAACAAAGGGGTAAAAACAAAACAAAACTAATAAAAACATTTTCTTCTTTTCTTTTATTCAAACAAAGAATCAATCAAGGATGTTCTCCCCCTTTTGTCTAAAATCAAATATGATACCAATTAAAAAATGTGTCAATGAAGTGCATATAGATACCAATTTAAAAGTGAAACTATACCAATTGAAAAACAAAAATCTTGATACCAATTGATAAGTAAACAAATATCATATCAATTGTAAATAAACAATCTTGATATCAATTGAAATCAAACATTACAAATTTTGAATTTCTAAACATAAATCTTAATATCAATTGAAATTATTATTCTCTATCATAAAGCAAAGGAGTGGAATACAAAGTACCAATTGAAAGATGAAATACAAGATTTTCTCCCCCTTTATGAAATACCAACAAAAATAATGCACACTTTTATTTTAACAAGCCTACGCATTGTTTAAAAGTATCAATTGAAAAATAAGGTTTGAATTAAGAATACCAATTTGAAAGCTAAATCAATTGAAACAAAGTTGAAGCTCAAGCTTAGTATAAACAAAATCTTGTGCTTAAAGATATAGGGATATAATAAGCACAAATAAAATATATATATGTATGAAAAGTAGATACCAATTGAAATTGATACTCTTTGAAGTACAAGCATACATATACGAAAATATATGAGTATACAAGAAATGTCAAGATTGATACCAATTGAAAGAATTCAATGATACCAGTTGAAACAACAATAAGATTAAGTGTATATCTCATATAACCTACCACCCATTTCATGTTCAAGTTTAAAATGATTTTCACTATGAATCATACATGAGCATGATCGCCCATCCATCCGCCCTTAGAAGGTAGGGGTTTTCAAAAATAAGTTTAAAATATAGTATGTTTAAAAAAAAAACTCTACCATAGTGAAGAATACGAACTAATTATAGGAAAAACTTTTATAAACTAGTACGAAATCCTTCAAGTAAGGAATAAAAAAAATTGTTTTTCATGAAACACATGTAAATCACATGATCACTAAACACTCAAGTCCATAAAGCCCATATCATAGTCTCATGAAAATAAATCATGAGTAAATTAATAAAGTGAGTGAGCAAGTGTAATGTGAAACACACAATCATGAAAATATTCAATTTAGCTCATGTGAAATCCCTTAAAAACATAAAAACATGAGAAACTAGATTTTCATTACAAATTGAAATTACCTAAAAACATGAAAATCATCAAAACAATTTAAACTTCAAGGCATATGTATGTCATGTACAAACTAAAATATACATACATATCCTAAACATAATGAGTCCACAAAAGTATATGCATGAAGGCACGTGGCTCAAAGGATGTACATATATAATCAATAGTTTGGACAAGATAGACATATACATGAAGTTAAAACACATGATCATAGAAACAAATTCAAAATGAGGAATACAAGTTAGAATGCATGAATCATCAAAACTAGACTATACTAGCACATCTAATGAGTACAAATAGGCATTCAAGTACAAATATAAAAAGAGTTACTTGTGGCCCATTCTATGTACAAGTATAAATCCTAGTTTTCATGAAAACTAACATCTAAACATATATCCAAACGTGAGGCATAAAACTAGACATAAATCAACATGATAATCATAAAAATGACCATTAAGAAAATTCACATGCTATTTGTAACACCCCGAATTTTTAAAACGCTGATTTAAAAATATAATCTCGAATTATTATGTTAATTGAATGTGTAATGAATTCTAACTTAATGTTGGGAATGTCTAGTGGTATATATGAATATACCTATATCATGATATATATGTGACTTGTATTTCAATGAGATGAAATACTAATATTATACTTGAAATACTTGTATTTGCCAAGAAAATACATTCATGGCAATTTATTATATTATTTTTTTTTAGTGGGGGGAGTAGGTATGCATGAGATGGGAGATCAAGGGCCTAGATCTTCTTGATTGGGGGAGTGACGCTTGGATGAAGGGGTGGCAAACTTGTTATATTTTGGAATGGGGACCTTAAAAGAGTCAAGGCAATTTTTATTCTTTCATCCTCATCCTAGAGAGGTTTCTTCATGGAGAAGAAACCCTAGAACCTAAATGAAACCCATCTCCATTCATGCTTCCAAACTTTCTCCCACTAAATTTTCCTCCCTACCCTTGCTCCTTCCCCCTCTCCCCTTGGATCTGGAGAATCGCGCGCGCGGGGCCAGCAGCGGCGGCCGGCCAGGCCGCGGCCGGCGGCGGCCGGCCAGGCGACGGCCGGCCAGGCCGCGGCTCGGCGGCGGCCGGCCGGGCTGCGGAGGGCGACGGGGCCGGGTCGATTTGATGAAGTGAGTGGTTTTTTCCCTCTTTCTTTTTCTCAAATTTCATCTCTTGGAAATCCCTAAATTTGATCTATTGGTTGAATGAAATTCTTCCCTTGAGCTATTCATGCTATTATCCCTTGAAATTTCATAGCCTTTTAAAGTATGTAGTAATAAAAATTTGATTTTGGGACATATTGAGTTAATTCCATTATATGAATTGATGGTGAGGAGGTTGCATGATGAACTATGTCATATAGAGATGGGACTTATAAATTTTCAGTTTTGGTGTAAGTCTTGAACCTAGGATTCTCAACCTCACAATTTAAGTTGAAGGTGATGAAGCTTTCATTGAGAGTTTGTGAGACTAATGTTTGTGAAATTTTGTTCTTCCTTCAATTGGATTAAATATGCTACATAGAATCATTTGGTCTAATGCATGATGAACTTGCTAGGTGTTGCAATTCTTATAGTAGAATTTCTCTTGTGATTATGTGACTCCCTTGTAATAACATGCAACCTAGCCTTTTGGCGACAAACTATTAAATCCTATATGATAGCATAATGTTCAAAGAAGGGTCATGGTTTGAGTTAGTTTAAATTTTATCAAGACGTATACTCTCTTATAAATTTATATGAGTCTATTTTGGAAATCGATCGGGGTTAGTATTGGTTATCATGTATATGATTCTATTTTGTGAAAGCGATCGGGGGTTAGTATTGGTTATCATTAAATAAGCAAGGTTAAGCCGTAGAAATTTGGGTGACATTATATCAAGGTTCAAGTGTCGATTAATGTATTATTAATAGAAGACAAGATTAACCTATAGCATGGTATTAGTGTCATAAATGCGTGGGTCGTTACGATTGGGGGAGATCAAGTTATAGATTTCTCCTAACCCTTAGTATAGATGGAGGATCTTGAAGCTTTTCACACTTGTGAGGGTTGAACCTCTTGCTATTCTTACATAATAATCTGTGCAATCGAATCAATATTTGATCTTGGTCATGTTAATGAGATAAGAAGGAAAGTTTCATGATATAAGTTAAATATGAAGTGGGAGGTGACTTAAAGAGGGACTTGTGATAAATCATGTAGTGATCAAATTATGCATACTCTTATAAATAATTCTTGTGACCACAAATCTAAATACTTTAGTTCATGACTTACTTATAATTCAAGTTAGATGAAGAAATAATAGGAGAAGTGAAGAATTTGTTAATAGAGCACCTTTGGTATGGTAACACAAATCTGTTAAAATCTGTCCAGATTTGAGACCTGAAACATGGAGTTTCTTTCGTAAGGATATTTAATGAGAAATAGGTCATGTGATATACCGTTGGAAAGCTAATCGAGTCTACTTTCCAACCGCGCTTACGGTGTCCTAATCCAATGTCTGTGCTGGGAGTTATCACTGGAACTTGATAACTTGTCGAAAGTGCAAAGTTGCAGAATTTAGATGTCTAAATGATTTTTTTTTGTTTATTTCAGCTGTTCATGTGAATTAAGTGGGTCATTTAATATATTGCTAGAAAGATCAATAAATCTAAGTTTTAAAGGAAGTCCCTGCGTCTCATTCTAATATCAAAAGTAGAAGTTACGATAAAATCGTCTTCGATTGATAGGAAGTTCAGATCCGATGAAACAGATTTAGGTGGATCTATGGGAAAACTTTTGGAAATTATACAGGCATGTTGTGCTGAGTTTAGAACTAATCACTCTTCTTCAGTAACGCATGTTACGAACACGGTATGTCATACTTTTTATTTAAATGCTGACTACTTTAAATTAATGTTTCATAACGAGGTTGCATGTACACTCAGTGTGCTGGTGTTTATCCTTAGACTCAGATTTCGTTAATTTTATCAAAATAAGGAATTATTGTGTTATGGACTCCAAAAGATATATTTCATCCTAACACATAATTTCTTTGGTGGCCTAGTAACTGGACTGTGAATAGAGTATTTATTGGCACATAGTCAGTAGAATCTCTGAAGTGCCGAAAGTAAATGGTAAGGATGATAGACTGATAATTGTAATTCACTGATAATTGGTCAAGTTATCGACCAACACTAAATTGTATGGACAATAGACTAATAGATGAGTGAACATGAATACTAATTGAAAGGAAAGATTTTCTTATTGTTATATTAAAGAGTTGTATTCAAATTAACTAGCACGTATGAGACATTTGTTTCTCCTTATAGTCTCGACTTACCCATCCATTTAGCCAGGATGTTTGTGCGAGTAATACTTTTGCATACCGATAGCATGTGCCCCATAAGGTGACCAAACTTATGAGATACTTGAGATAAACACTTTTAATCGTATGTGCTATATCGTTTCAATTCTTAATGGTTTCCTTTCTCTTTTGAGTATAATGTCTTGATTTACGTTAGGGGTTAAAGTGTAATTGTGGCGTTCATATTATTCTAGTTAAAAGGGATAAACCGATTATCTGAGACGATGATCAACTCTATGGGCGTAATAATGAATGTTTTATGGGTATGTGGCATATGTACATATGTACTATCTGGTCGTTATGCATGTGTGAACCATGTGAACATGGTCGTTCCACTGTTCAAATACATTTAGAGCATTACATAGAAAGCACCCATATTATATATCTTCACACATTTACCATGTTATAAGAATAAAGGGATAGTAAGGCAGGCTTAGAACTGAACACAACCTTGTGTAATAAGTGTTGCATTTAATGTAGAATTTTGAAACATGGTGTACAAGGGCATTGGCATGTGTCTCACTGAATAAGAATCATTATGATTGATATGAATATGATGGGTGTATATCGCTTGATCTATGTACTTAATGTAATTGGGTGGCATGTTCTGATTAATTAATTGGTGTGAATATTCCTGTAATGGTGCAATCTAACAGATAAACATTAATTGTGAGTATGATTGCTTTTGTAAGGGAATTGATGTGCATGATATATGAATCTTACGAAACTGGATGCGTTGGTTATTGTGTTGTTACTATGATATTGGGTAAACCCCAAGCACATGTCTTCTTTCTTATTGTTGCACATCATTTCGGGCATGACATGTAAGCTAGTTTTATATTGCTTGTATGAATATTATAACTTAAGTTTGCATGATGCATTATATAAGAGGAGGAAGGGGCCGGGCGGGAGCCGGTAGGAGGGGGAAGACGGGGATTTGACAAATACATACATACATATATATATATATATATATATATATATATATATATATATATATATATATATATATATATATATATTGGAGAAAGGGGCCGTGCGAGAACCGGTAGGAGGGGGAAGACGGTGTTATTGTTGTATATACATGCTATATATATCATATTGGGAGGAAGGGACCCGTATGGCACGGGCAGAGTGCGAAGACGGTGCTATGATATACATTTAATTGCATCCTTACAAATGATTGATAAAGAATGGTTATGTGTGATACAAATGTGTATGTGTGTGTGTGTGACACTGGGGTATGATGGATGTGTCGTTGTATATGACAATGAAACCATCAGAATACAAGTTTAGTTCATTGAAATGAATACCATATATTGGGTAAAAGTGTGCATGTGAATCAGTGCATTACTTGAAGTGTGATGTGTTATTGCATTATGAGAAATATGATGTGATTATATGTTATATAATTATGGCTTGTGATGTAAGTGTTATTTGAATGCATAAACTAGGTTTATGGCATAACTTTGGTGGTTGGTATATTATAGCGTGGAATACTAGGCACGTGAGTAATACACACTATGTACACTTAAGGCGAGAGAGTTTGGTTATGTAACTCATAGAACTTATCATACATAAGGATGAAAATTCAATAATGAAATTGGGAATACAATCAGAAGAGTCTAATCGTCCTCAGAAATTGTAGAGGCTGAGACCTTGATTATCAAACTATCGGATGCCTCCGATTCTTGTCTTCTTACTGTTTCAGATTCCTTTTATTGCGTGTATATTCATACTCTTATTGAGATATTATCTTTTCTTGATTATTCCTACCTCACTCACTGAGCTGTCGAGCTCACCCTCCCACAGACTGATTTATTGCAGGTTACTTGGAGACAGGGGTCAGGGCTATGCTGCGCAGGGTTCGTTCTAAATCGATCCATCTCTTGTATTTTGGGATATTTGTGTTTGTGGATGATATATATGTAGGTCATGGGAGGCATGAATAATCTTGTATATCCATATGTGGAGAACCTTATGGTAGTTTCATTTCAAGTTGACATTTGAGTTATTGTTATTGAGTTGTAACAATAAGGAGTGTATTATCTATATAATGCCCATGATTAGTTGAAAGTTATGAATTCTGAAAGCCTATGAATGCAGAGATAGAAACTCTAGAGTTTATGTTATTTTGTTTCTCCATAAGTAGGCGATGTCAAGCCGAAAAATTTTCATGGTTGTGTGGATGATTTTGGATAAAGTTATATGGTTGGAATGAGAATAAGTAGGCTGATGTTAGCCGAAACATATTATATCTGTATTGGATATTATATCCGACCAGTAATTACAGAGGAGATGCCGCTGAAATTTTTAAGAAATAAGGAAATGATTTGATTAATCGGTTTTATTAAGAGTATGTTATGCAAATTGAGGATTTATTAAACTGGGACCGTTACACTATTAGAATCATGAATATACATAATAGCTAAACGAATGGTGAGAACACAACAAATGGGTCCATCTAAACATGGGTGATCTCATAAGCTATACATGCATGTCAATGGTCTAATACATGGCATTCAACAAACTAAACAAAACATGATTCAACAAAACAAAAATCATAAACATCCACATGATCATTATGTATATGCATGTGCATTAGATCTAGGGCATACGTATTAGTTTAAACAAGGTGAGAACACTAAATATAGATCCATATAAAACATGGGTGTCTCAAGTAACTAAACATGTATAACACTAAACTAATCAACATGACATAAGCATAATGAACAATAAGATATGCTATAGAATGATGAACATTAAAAGCATGCAAATAAAACAGGAGTTAGAGATAGATACCAAAACCGATGAAGGCACCTCTCTACTTCTCCAAACCAATGGTGGTCCTCTCCACCAAACTCCCATTGAAAGTGATGCATCCAAATTTGTTTTCTCTTAAGCACGGAACGCATCCACTCCAAGGCACCGCCACTCTCACGTGATGCGAGAGCCCACACCTACATCAAATATATGAGGGGTGGTCTTTGGTACCCATTTTTTTGGGTCCATAGAGGTTAGTATCTTTCCTAACCCAAATAAGATTATTTGCTAAATTTCAACATGTAATGATCATAGCAAACTCTAGCAAGGTGGCCTTTTCGACCACAATGTGTACACGTGTACACTGAAAAAACACCTAGAAGGGGGGTGAATAGGTGTAAGTGCTAATCTAAGAAACTTAATGCAAACTAAGTGCGCTAAATGCGGAAGCTAATGCAAATTATGCACAAACTAATACAATACAACAAGTGTAGCCGAATTCCCCTTGCGAGGCTCTGGACTAACTCCCCTTGATTCCCCTTGAAATGAGTTGAGGTGCTATGTGAAGCTCTTGTTGGATGAGTATAAGTTAGGCACACACACACAAGCAATCCAAGCAATGTGCACACACAATCAAGCCAAGCAATAAAGAATATAGCAATATGAAATAATGCAAGGCAACACAAGCAATATGATATGGCAATATGAGTTATGCTCAACACAAGCAAATATGATATGATGATATGAAGTATGATGCTCTGCACAATATAAATGAGAGAGAGTTAGAAAGACAATGGATCAATACGCAAACACCAAGATTTGTTTCGAGGTTCGAGCACCTTGCTCTACATCCCGCCTACACCACCGTGTAGGATTTCCACTATCTCAACTCCCACCGAGGGAACCTCTACCAAAGAGGATTTCTTACAACTCTAGGAGTACCAAACTCCTCTCTCAACAACAACCTCCTCACAACCGAGGGGTTAGGCCCGTAGCCAATACAACAACCAACCCACACACCTCTACCGAAGAGGCTCACAACCAAACACAATCACCTCTACCTAAGAGGATCCAAACCAACAACCCAATACAACAATCTCCACCTCTACCAAAGAGGGAGCAACTCAAGAAATCAAGGGTTTACAACAAGTGGTATATTTCAACCACAAACCTCTTTCCTTTTTCTTTCTCCACAAAAACAAGATCCTAAATAGTTTAGGATAGAAGATATAGCTCAAGTGTGGATTCAAAGTGTTTTTTGGAAACAAGCAACAAAGAAAAAACTACTTGGGAAATCTCTTGTATATGATAGAAAATGAAATACCAAATCAAAATCCCAAAAACTAGTTTTCTTTGATTTTCCAAAAACCCAAAACAAATAAAGATGAGAAGTTTTAAAGCCCCAAAAACTCTTTTAAAACTCTTTTAAACACTTCAGAAAACTAGTATTTTTTCTCTTAGAAATCTTGGCCAAAATCCCCAAAGAGATGGGGTTTATATAGCCCCTATACAAACTAGCCGTTAGGCTGAGTTGGCAGTCTGATAGACTGCCGGTCGACCGGTCCGGTCGACCGCCAACGGTCAAAAATGTGACCGTTGGGCAATAGCGGTCGACCGGCCCGGTCGACCGAAACATCCTGAGAGCAGAACTCTCATCTCGGTCGACCGGCCCGGTCGACCGTCCCAGAGACTCCAAAACGTGCACAGACTTGGGCACGTCGGTCGACCGTCCCGGTCGACCGGCCTATGGTGCGGTCGACCGGTCCGGTCGACCGACTTGGCCTGTCAGCCAGTCCTCAGTTCTGCACAGATACGGGATTTGAAAATAGGTCTTTTCACTCAATAAAAATCCCATAAATTCACAGTAAATCAAAAAATAGTTTTAATCACAATAAAAACTGTTTTTCTAAAAATATGTTTTTCTAAAACTTGTTTTATCATTTTACTTTGATAACCAAATTGTGATAAAATTTCAAGACATATATCAATCATATCAATTCATTTTGTGTCTTGCCAATTTTAAAAAAAATAAAACTTGTATTTTATCAAACTAGAATTTTCCAAAACATGAATAGGATAGTCAAAATAAGTTTGTTTAAAAAATTAAGCATGCATGTATAGAATGAAGCAACTATACATATATCAATTTAAACTTGTTTTGATAAACTATTCATGAAAACCAAAACTCAATCATAAAACGTGTGTGATTTGTGCACTTGAGCATATCAACTAAACTAAGCTTTACAAATATGGATCTAAACACAAACTCTAAACTAGATACCTAAGTCTTCTTGACGATCTTCATCTTCAAGTAGACTTGCTCCAAAACTCCGTGATTCTCCAAGTGCAAAGGTATGATCTTTAAGCTTTGGCACCGGAATCATCATGAATAACTTCTAATCATCTTGTTGAAGCTAATCACCAACCTAATATCCTGTTAATGATCTGAAACTTAGAAACACAAGAATATTAGTAAACATAACTACATGAGTGTTGATCATCATCAAAACTAGAGTGGAAGGCCATTGAGCCAACAATCTCCCACTTTTTGATGATGACAAAACTCATGGAGTTATATATGCATGGATTAAAGATAAGCTTCAAAGAAGCTCCCCCTTAACTCATGCATAACAATGAATAAATAAATATGCAATGAAAGCTTATGATTCTAAACAAGAGACATACATATTTTTCATATATTTATGTTTATTTGCTTATGCATGAACTCAATATATGTAAAACATAAAGAAGCATATATAAACTCTAGATACCAATTACAACAATTACAAAGCAAGCTTTGGATATCAATTAAACTTAGTATTCTTGATATTAAAACATAATATATGCATATAAAACATAAATATTTCTCCCCCTTTTTGTCAATCATCAACAAAGGGGTAAACAATCAAAACCATAGATAAAATGAGGGGTAAAAATCTTTCTCCCCTTTCTGTCAATCAAATAATACAAACAATGTTCTCCCCCTTTTTGTCTAAAACAAAAAAAAAAAAATCAATAAGGGGTGACTACAAACATGATATCAATTAAAAAATATGTCAATGAAGCATCTTGATACCAATAAATAAGGATCAATATATGTTATATGCTATATACATTCATGAAGAGGAAGACGCTAAGTTAGCTTCCCTACACATATGCATTACATGAAGAAGGGATGACAAGCCCTAACTCACATAACACATATTATGTAATGCATAAGAGGAGATGTGAAGCTCCCCCTACACACGTATATCATATAAAGAAGAGTTGTCAAGCTCCTCAATTTATAATATACTCAACATGAATCTATATGTAAGAGAGATGTTAAGCTCTCCTTGCATATAGGAAATACAAATCAAAACTTTGAATATTTTCTTTAAACAACATTTTGAGATACCAATTGTAATTAAACATAACAAATTACCAATTGTAAAACAACATAACAAATTTTGAATGTCTAAACACAATTTTGATACCAATTGTAAGAATATATTTCATTTTGAAAAACATATAAACAAATTTGATGTTGATATCATATGTTCAAAATAACAACTTTTAATCATAAAGTGTGGAGTACAAATACCATTGAAATACAAAATCAAATTTTCTCCCCCTTTATGAAATACAAACTAAAGTCATGCATAGTCTTGATAACAATTTAAAAGTAATCAATTTAAATAAAATTGAAACTCAAGCACTAGCATAAACATAAACATATATATGTATGAAAGATAGATACCATAGAAATTGATATATTTGGAATTTAAAGCATACATACATACAAAACATATATGAGTATACAAGAAGATCAAAATGATACCAATTGAAAGAGTTCAATGATACCAATTGACATAACAATAAGTTCAAGTGTATACATCATATTATCTACCACCCAATCATAATTCAAGTTTTAAAGATTTTCAATTTAGGGCATACATGAACATGATCTCCCATCCTACCGCCCTTGGATGGTAGGGATTTTCAAAAATAGATTTGAAAATGTAGTTTTGTTTGAAAATCTCTACCATATGAAGAATACCGCAACTAGTTAAATGGAAAACTTGTTAACTAGCACGAAATCCTTCAAGCAAGGAATAAAACAAAAATGAAATTCACATGATAATCATCACTCTAACCAATAAAGCATAACTCATGAGAAACAATACATGAGCAATAGATATGAGTGTACAAATAATATGTGAAGATCATAATCATGAAAAATATTTCATTGAGCTCAATTATTCCTTAAAACATAATTCCATCAAAAACATGAAAAATCATATAAAACTCCTTATTAATCTTCAAGGCATATGTATGTCTAATACAAGCTAAAATATACATACATATCCAAAACATAAAGAGTCCACAAAATATATGCATTAAGGCACGTGGCTCAAGAGGGATACTCATGTATAGTCAATAGTTTGGATAAGATAGACATATACATGAAGTTAAATATTGAACACATGAAAAACATGAAAATCATGATAAGCTAAATTTTCATCAAGGCAATTTTCATTTCGAGGTATATGTATAAATTGTCAATCACAATAAGTGTTCATACATATCCCTAAACACATATGAGTCCATATATATAAATTTCCATGAAAGGCAAATGACTCAAGGGGTATATATGTATATCTTAGGTTTGGCAATACAAACATATACATGAAGTGAAATACACAATCATAAAGTAAATTCAAAAAATGAGAATACAAGTTTGAAATATATGAATCATCAAAACTAGACTATACTAACACATCTAATGGGTTCAAATAAGCAATCAAGCTCAACATATATAGATTTATTTGTAGCCCACTCTATGTACAAGTATATAACTAGTCTTAATGAAAACAAACATCTAAACATATATTCAAAACATGAAGCATCAAAACAAATATAAAAGTCATCATGATAAAACTAAAACATGATTACTATGTAAATTCACATGTATTAGATTCATGATGTACATTATAGCTTAAACAAAAGTGAGAACACTAAATATGGTTCATATAAGCATATGTGTCTCAAATACTATACATGTATGTCAAGGATCTAATAAACATGGAATGAACATACTAATCCATAGACATCAAAACATGCTATAAACATTAAAACATGGAAAGCATGTAAACAATAAATGGGAGTAAAGGATTGTTACCAAAACTGAAGAAGCAACTCTCCTTGTCTCCAAAACATGGTGGTCATCTCCACCAAATCTTCCCTTGAAAGTGATGCATCCAATTTGATTTTCATGAAGTCCGGAACGCATCCACTCCAAGGTGCTATCACTCTCACGTCATGTGAGAGCCCACACCTGCATCAAAAATAATAGGAGGGGTGGTCTTTGGTACCCACATCTTGTTGGGTCCATGGGGGTTAGTCCCTTCCCTAACCCAAACAAATTTCTTTGCTAAATTTACATTATGTAATCTATCAAAGCAAAATCTAGCAAGGTGGCCCTTACGTCCACAATGTGTACATGTGTACACATGAGCATACATATGGTGATGGGTGTGTCCGTGAGGAGCATGTGTATGCCGTGAAGGGTGTGCATGCATAAAGGATGGAACTTGTTTCTTTCGAACCAAGGTTTCCAACCGTGAGTGGTTCATGGCACATTGGCTCATAGTGGAGCCCAAACAATCTACTCTCTTCTTTAGCATACAAATATCATCATTAATCCTAGAAGAAGAGGTACATGCATTAGGTAGACTAGATGAAGAAGCTACACTAGCATGGCAAACATGTGCATCCATCTTATTTTGCAAAACAATATTCTTCTCTAAGCAAACATTTAAATCATTGGAAATAGAAATGATTTTGTTTTTCAAATTAACATTCTCTTTTAAAAAAAAATCAACTTTTGAAGACAAATTTTCATTTTTCTTCAAAAGAACATGGCAATCATTTTTAGATTTTAAAAATTCATTTTCTTTAAGTGTAAGATCAAGTTGAGATTTTAATGAATCCCTTTCATTATAGACCTCAACCTTCTCTTGCAAAACACTATCAAGTGTAGAATGCAAACATTTATTTTCTTTTTCAATATCTAGACTTTTCTTTTTCAACAAGTTATATTTTTCTATTAACTTTTCACACACAATAGATAGTTCTTCATTTAAGACATGGGGATCAACATAATCATTTGAAGAACTAGCACAATCATTACTATCTAATTGAGATTCCGAATGTACCTCAAGGGAGTCATTCCCTTGGACCATATAGCATTGTTGTGGCTCGGATTCTCCGCTAGATTCCTCTTCTTGGATTGGCAATTGAAGCTTGGAGGTGGTGGTTGTTGTCAACTTGTTCCACACTGCAAAAGCGGAATCAAGATTAGAAACACACATAAGATAATCTTTAGGTAATGTGCTTCTAATGGCCTCTAGGGCTTGTGCATTGGCCCCTATATGATTACAATCACCAAGATAACATCTCTTGGTGGCCGCAAGGAAACATGCAAACCTAGGGTCTTTAGGTACATGGACATCCTATACTTCCAAACATCAATGTTGGAAGGGTCAAAACTAGTTGGGGTCATGAAGTCCATGGTATAAACTAAATATGTGCAAACAATCAAATGCAAATGTAGATTAGCAAGCAAATGGATCACTCCTAGGATGTTAAGCCTAAGTATCAGGAGCACTAGCTCTGATACCAATTGAAAAAACACCTAGAGGGGGGTGAATAGGTGTAAGTGCTAATCTAAGAAACTTAATGCAAACTAAGTGCGCTAAATGCGGAAGCTAATGCAAATTATGCACAAACTAATACAATACAACAAGTGTACCCGAATTCCCCTTGCGAGGCTCTGGACTAACTCCCCTTGATTCCCTTGAAATGGGTTGAGGTGCTATGTGAAGCTCTTGTTGGATGAGTATAGTTAGGCACACACACAAGCAATCCAAGCAATGTGCACACACAATCAAGCCAAGCAATAAAGAATATAGCAATATGAAATAATGCAAGGCAACACAAGCAATATGATATGGCAATATGAGTTATGCTCAACACAAGCAAATATGATATGATGATATGAAGTATGATGCTTTGCACAATATAAATGAGAGAGAGTTAGAGAGACAATGGATCAATACGCAAACACCAAGATTTGTTTCGAGGTTCGAGCACCTTGCTCTACATCCCCGCCTACACCACCGTGTAGGATTCCACTATCTCAACTCCCACCGAGGGAACCTCTACCAAAGAGGATTTCTTACAACTCTAGGAGTACCAAACTCCTCTCTCAACAACAACCTCCTCACAACCGAGGGGTTAGGCCCGTAGCCAATACAACAACCAACCCACACACCTCTACCGAAGAGGCTCACAACCAAACACAATCACCTCTACCTAAGAGGGATCCAAACCAACAACCAATACAACAATCTCCACCTCTACCAAAGGGGAGCAACTCAAGAAATCAAGGGTTTACAACAAGTGGTATATTTCAACCACAAACCTCTTTCCTTTTTCTTTCTCCACAAAAACAGATCCTAAATAGTTTAGGATAGAAGATATAGCTCAAGTGTGGATTCAAAGTGTTTTTTGGAAACAAGCAACAAAGAAAAAACTACTTGGGAAATCTCTTGTATATGATAGAAAATGAAATACCAAATCAAAATCCCAAAAACTAGTGTTCTTTGATTTTCCAAAAACCCAAAATAAATAAAGATGAGAAGTTTTAAAGCCCCAAAAACTCTTTTAAAACTCTTTTAAACACTTCAGAAAACTAGTATTTTTTCTCTTAGAAATCTTGGCCAAAATCCCAAAGAGATGGGGTTTATATAGCCCATATACAAAACTAGCCGTTAGGCTGAGTTGGCAGTCTGACAGACTGCCGGTCGACCGGTCGGTCGACCGCCAACGGTCAAAAATGTGACCGTTGGGCAATAGCGGTCGACCGGCCCGGTCGACTGAAACATCCTGAGAGCAGAACTCTCATCTCGGTCGACCGGCCCGGTCGACCGTCCCAGAGACTCCAAAACGTGCACAGACTTGTGCACGTCGGTCGACCGTCCCGGTCGACCGGCCTATGGTGCGGTCGACCGGTCCGGTCGACCGACTTGGCCTGTCAGCCAGTCCTCAGTTCTGCACAGATACGGGATTTGAAAATAGGTCTTTTCACTCAATAAAAATCCCATAAATTCACAGTAAATCAAAAAAATAGTTTTAATCAAAATAAAAACTGTTTTTCTAAAAATATGTTTTTCTAAAACTTGTTTTATCATTTTACTTTGATAACCAAACTTGTGATAAAAATTTCAAGACATATATCAATCATATCAATTCATTTTTGTGTCTTGCCAATTTTATCAAAAACAAACTTGTATTTTATCAAACTAGAATTTTTCAAAACATGAATAGGATAGTCAAAATAAGTTTGTTTAAAAAATTAAGCATGCATGTATAGAATGAAGCAACTATACATATATCAATTTAAACTTGTTTTGATAAACTATTCATGAAAACCAAACTCAATCATAAAACGTGTGTGATTTGTGCACTTGAGCATATCAACTAAACTAAGCTTTACAAATATGGATCTAAAACACAAACTCTAAACTAGATACCTAAGTCTTCTTGACGATCTTCATCTTCAAGTAGACTTGCTCCAAAACTCCGTGATTCTCCAAGTGCAAAGGTATGATCTTTAAGCTTTGGCACCGGAATCATCATGAATAGCTTCTAATCATCTTGTTGAAGCTAATCACCAACCTAATATCCTGTTAATGATCTGAAACTTAGAAACACAAGAATATTAGTAAACATAACTACATGAGTGTTGATCATCATCAAACTAGAGTGGAAGGCCATTGAGCCAACATACACATGAGCATACATGTTATGGTTGTGTCCGTGTTGAGCATGTGTATACCGTGATGGGTGTACATGTAAGGATGGAGCTTGTTTCTTGCGAACCAAGGTTTCCAAGCGTGTATGATTCAAAGTACATTGGCTCAAAGTGGAGCCCAAACAATTAACACTTTTCTTCAAAATATTTATATCATTTTCAATAGTAGAAGATAAAGTGGAGCATGCAATAGGTGTGCTAGAAGAAGAAGCTACACTAGCATGGCAAACATGAGAATCAATATCATTTTCAAAGATTCATTTTTCTTCAAACTACATCCAATTCTTTTGTAATGAAATCAATTTCATTTTTCAAAACAAGGTTATCTTTTAAAACAAAGTCTAATTTAGAAGATAAAACCTCATTGTTTTTCACAACATCATCACAGTCATTTTTGCTTTTCAAAACATCAATCTCTTTTAGGGCAAGGTCTAGTTGAGATCTTAGTGAGTCACGTTCACTAGTAATCTCTTCCTTCTCTTGCAAAACCAATTCAAAAGTTGAGCATAAATCCTTTATTTCTTCTTTTAGTTCAAGATTATTCTTTTCAAAAGATTATGTTTTTCCAAAAAATTTTCAAGCTTTGTGCAAGTTCCATATTTAAGGTTTGAGCTTCTAAACAACCATCGCAATAGGAACTAGAGCAATCGTCTAATTGAGAATCCGATTGTACCTCAAGGGAGTCTTTCCCTTGGACCATGAGGCAATGCTCGTCGACATGTCTCTCCTAGATCTTCTCAACTTGTTGATGATCCTTGTAGCTCGTTAGAAGTCAATATGCTCCAAACTGCAAAAGCCGAATCATAATGATCAAAAACGGTAAAAGATCTTCATTAAGAGATGCTCTAAGGTGTTCTAATTGCTAATGCATTTGCCTTTTTATGCTTGCTATGATTGGGTAGGATTCTTGAGTAGTGGCTTGATAAACTAGATGTCCTAGGGTTTTCAAATGACTACTCATATTGGCCTTCCAAACATCAAGTCTAAACAAGTCAAACATAGGAGGGCTATCCATGAGTGCAACTATATGTGTGCAAATGAACAACGCAAATGAAGATTAGCAAACTAAGATCTCACTCCTAGGTGGTTAAACCTAAATATCAGGAGCGGAGGCTCTGATACCAATTGAAAATCACCTAGAGGGGGGTGAATATTGATAATGCTAATCTAGTCAACTTAATGTGGAATTTAAAAACTAATTGCAATTACACAAGATGCAAGCAACAATGATGCACACAACCAAGCCAAGCAAATAATTATGAATGAACAATATGAATTGATGCAAGGCACAAAGTAAAGAGAGAGAGAGAGATAGAGTAAGAGCCAAGGGAACAAGCGCAAACAACAAGATATGTTTCGAGGTTCGAACACCCAGCTCTACATCCCCGCCTTCACACAGAAGGATTTTAAGTCCACTAGCTTGTCCACAAAGGACTCCCACAACAGGGAACCTCCACAGAGGATTTGGGGCAATCACAATTACAAGGAGTACCCAACTCCTCTCCTTACAAACCAACCTCCTCCTTGAGGCACAACTCCAAGCCAACAATAATCACCTCACAACTTGAGGGATTAGCACAAAGCAACACAAGGATCACCTCACCACTTGAGGGATACAACCAAAGGCACGAAGCCAAGAAAAGATTGGGTTTACAACTTGGTGGTCTAAACAACAACCACAAACAATTTCTTTCTCCACACAAAGATCCTATAGA